>JAENHJ010000487.1:0-2500 GCA_025330945.1 Mucuna pruriens | reverse complement strand
CTTCTTCTTCTTCATTTACTTCTTCTTCTTCTTCTTCCTCTTAACTGTAACAGCTTCTTCTTCTTTATTTAACTTCTTCTTCTTCTTTCTTCTTCTTCTTCTTCTTCTTCTTATTTGTAACTTATTCTTCTTCTTCTTCTTCTTCTTCTTCTTCTTCTTCTTCTTCTTCTTCTTCTTCTTCTTCTTCTTCTTCTCTTCTTCTTCCTCTTCTTCCTTCTTCTCATTCTTCTTCTTCTCTTCTTCTTCTTCTTATTCTTATTCTTCTTCTTCTTCCCTCTGCATTCTTAACTTATTTCTTCTTCTTCTCTTCTTCTTCCTCTTCTTCTTCTTCTTCTTCTTCTTCTTCTTCTTCTTCTTCTTCTTCTTCTTCTTCTTCTTCTTCTTCTTCTTCTTAACCTTTATTCTATTTTTAATTCTGTATTCTTCTTCTTCTTCTTCTTTCTTCTTCCTCTTCTTCTTCTTCTTCCTTCTTCTTCTTAACCCTCTTCTTCTTCTTCTTCTTCCTTTCTTCTTCTTCTTCTTCTTCTTCTTCTTCCCTCTTCTTCTTCTTCTTCTTAACAACTTCTTCTTCTTCTTCTTCTTCTTAACTTCTTCTTTATTTCTTCTTCTTCTTCTTCTTCTTCTCATTCTTCTTCTTCTTAACAACTTCTTCTTCTTCTTCTTCTTCTTCTTCTTCTTTCTTCTTCTTAACTGTACCAATTCTTCTTCTTCTTCTTCTCGTTCTTCTTCTTAGCTGTAACTTCTTAACATTAGATTTTAACTGCTATTAACTTCTTCTCATTAACAATAACTGTATTTTCTCATCAACCTTTAACTTGTAACATAAACTATTCTTATTTTAACTGCTCATTCTTCTTCTTCTCCTCCTCCTCGACTATTCCTATAACTGTAACTATTATTGTACCAACTATTAACAGCTATTATTTATTTCTTCTTATTATTTTAACTGTGGCTAATTTCTTCTTGGCTGGCTGGCTGGCCTAGCTTCTTCTTCTTCTTCTTCTTCTTCTTCTTCTTCTTCTTCTTCTTCTTCTTCTTCTTCTTCTTCTCATTCTTCTCATTCTACTGGCTAATATTTAACAACTTCTTCTTCTTCTTAATTCTTCTTCTTTACCGTTCTTCTTAACCTTCCTTCTTAACCTTTTCTTAACTTCTTAACTTCTTCTTCTTCTTCTATTTAACAACTTTTTCTTCTTCTTAACTACTTCTTAACTTCTTCTTAACTTAACCCTTCTTCTTCTTCTTCTTCTTCTTCAACTTCTTCTTCTTCTTCTTCTTCATTATTGCTATTGTATAACACTATTAAGCTGTATACTATTGTTATTATTGTATTGACTTATTTATTGTTGTTTGGCTATTTTGTTGTTATTATTTATTTGTTATTTCTGTTATTTGTTGTTTGTTTATTTTCATTTATTGACTGGCTATTTATTTAATGACATTATTTATTATTGTTTAACTGTTTGTTGTTGTTGTTATTGTTATCGTTCTGTTTATTATTGTGTTTTATTTTATTTATTGCATTTTATTGACATTGTACTATTTTTATTGACTATAGACAATATATAGTTTGTTATTTGTTTATTTATTTATTTATTTATTTATTTATTTATTTGTTATTATTCATTTTATTATTGTTTATTTTATTATTATTTGTTTATTGTTATTGTTGTTTATTTCATTGGCTGATGACTGTTAACTGACTTATTATTTGTTGACTGTTATTTATTATTATTTATTGTGTATTTGTTTCATTAATTTGACTGTTGTTTATTTATTCATTGTTATTTATTTATTTATTTGTTTTGTTGTCTGACTGTTATTCTGTTATTTTATTGTTATTTATTTCTTATTGACATTGTTGTTTATTGTTTTATTGTTGTTTGTCGTTGTTGTTCATTTATTTTATTTCATTTATTTTCTTGTTTATTTTATCTTGTGCTTCTGCTTCTTTAACAATTTCTGCTTCTTCTTAATAACTATTTCTTCGTAACACCTTCCTTCTTCTTCTTTTCTGTTGCTTCTTCTCAACCTTTCTCCTTCCACCTTTACTATTTGCTATTTATTTACCGTTCTTGTCGTTCTTTATTATTTCTTCTTCCTTCTTCTTATTTACCTTTACCTTTATTTATTCTACTTCTTCTTCTTCTTCTTCTTCTTCTTCTTCTTCTTCTTCTTCTTCTTCTTCTTCTTCTTCTTCTTCTTCTTCTTCTTCTTAACTTCTTAACTGTACCTTAACAACTTCTTCTTCTTCTTCTTCTTCTTCTTCTTCTTTATTATTAACAACTTCTTAACTAACTAACAACTGTAACAACTATTAACCTTTAACCTTTATTTAACAAACAACTAGCTGTACCAACTATTTCTTCTTCTTCCTTCTTCTTCTTCTTCTTCTTCTTCTTATTTATTTATTTCGCTATTTATTTAACTATTATTCTTCTTAACAGCTATTTATTATTCAGCTAATATTTCTTATTATTAATAGCTATTATTGTAACAG
>JAENHJ010000486.1:0-21778 GCA_025330945.1 Mucuna pruriens | reverse complement strand
ATAATAATAATAATAATAATAATAATAATAATAATAATAATAATAATAATAATAATAATAATAATAATAATAATAATAATAATAATAATAATAATAATAATAATAATAATAATAATAATAATAATAATAATAATAATAATAATAATAATAATAATAATAATAATAATAATAATAATAATAATAATAATAATAATAATAATAATAATAATAATAATAATAATAATAATAATAATAATAATAATAATAATAATAATAATAATAATAATAATAATAATAATAATAATAATAATAATAATAATAATAATAATAATAATAATAATAATAATAATAATAATAATAATAATAATAATAATAATAATAATAATAATAATAATAATAATAATAATAATAATAATAATAATAATAATAATAATAATAATAATAATAATAATAATAATAATAATAATAATAATAATAATAATAATAATAATAATAATAATAATAATAATAATAATAATAATAATAATAATAATAATAATAATAATAATAATAATAATAATAATAATAATAATAATAATAATAATAATAATAATAATAATAATAATAATAATAATAATAATAATAATAATAATAATAATAATAATAATAATAATAATAATAATAATAATAATAATAATAATAATAATAATAATAATAATAATAATAATAATAATAATAATAATAATAATAATAATAATAATAATAATAATAATAATAATAATAATAATAATAATAATAATAATAATAATAATAATAATAATAATAATAATAATAATAATAATAATAATAATAATAATAATAATAATAATAATAATAATAATAATAATAATAATAATAATAATAATAATAATAATAATAATAATAATAATAATAATAATAATAATAATAATAATAATAATAATAATAATAATAATAATAATAATAATAATAATAATAATAATAATAATAATAATAATAATAATAATAATAATAATAATAATAATAATAATAATAATAATAATAATAATAATAATAATAATAATAATAATAATAATAATAATAATAATAATAATAATAATAATAATAATAATAATAATAATAATAATAATAATAATAATAATAATAATAATAATAATAATAATAATAATAATAATAATAATAATAATAATAATAATAATAATAATAATAATAATAATAATAATAATAATAATAATAATAATAATAATAATAATAATAATAATAATAATAATAATAATAATAATAATAATAATAATAATAATAATAATAATAATAATAATAATAATAATAATAATAATAATAATAATAATAATAATAATAATAATAATAATAATAATAATAATAATAATAATAATAATAATAATAATAATAATAATAATAATAATAATAATAATAATAATAATAATAATAATAATAATAATAATAATAATAATAATAATAATAATAATAATAATAATAATAATAATAATAATAATAATAATAATAATAATAATAATAATAATAATAATAATAATAATAATAATAATAATAATAATAATAATAATAATAATAATAATAATAATAATAATAATAATAATAATAATAATAATAATAATAATAATAATAATAATAATAATAATAATAATAATAATAATAATAATAATAATAATAATAATAATAATAATAATAATAATAATAATAATAATAATAATAATAATAATAATAATAATAATAATAATAATAATAATAATAATAATAATAATAATAATAATAATAATAATAATAATAATAATAATAATAATAATAATAATAATAATAATAATAATAATAATAATAATAATAATAATAATAATAATAATAATAATAATAATAATAATAATAATAATAATAATCTAACTTTCTTTTATAATAATATCCAAGCTTTTGGTCTACATTGCATTGCATGTACTATGCTTGTTTGTCTCACATAAATTAAAAATATTTTTAAAATTTTGTTTGGACAAGTAAAAAGAAATAGAAAAAAATAGTAGTATAAAAATATATATACAAATTTGATTTGTGGAGATGTATATATAATCCTCAAACCAATCAAGTTGGAGAGTCCAACTACCAAATTAACTTGGTTTTCAAAAGAATAAATTTCCACATTAGTCAATCTTATATATGGATATTATAAAGTTCTGAAGGAGGATAAAAGTTATGAATTTAATTTCACAATGGTTGTCCAAAATGATAAGGGCGAGCAGCAAAGCCACACTTGAATAAATATTGAGTTTCCTCGTAATCTAATAGTAGCATGTACGGTGTTCAATATGGCCTGTTATCCACTTGGAAACGTTTTCCCTACCATGAGCGTAATATTATTATTATTTTTTATAAGCAAAATATTATTAATAAGGTAAAGGGTATTCCAATTCTTTTTACCTTTATCTCCTAATACAGTAATAAAATAATAAAACAACACAACAGGAAAAAACATGTACCGGATAGTCGTCGAAAAAGCTGCGCTCGTCACCGAAAAGCTAGCCGGCTGCTGGAAATGGTCGGGTTGTCGCTGGAAAAGCACCTCCTTGCTGGAAACAACAGGGTCCTCACTGGAAAAAGTATATCTGTTCACAGATCTGAAGGTAGATGCAGATCGGAGGTGGGTCGCGGTGGTTCAGGCAGAGGCGTGGAGGAGAAAGTCGTTGGCGGTGGTCGCTTGGAATTGGTGGCTGGATGGCGGTGACAAGACAGTACGAAGGAAGAGAGATGCAGTGCAGGAAGAAAGTAAGTGCGGGAACGAAATAAAGAGTGTGGGAAGTAAACGAGTGCAGAAAAAAATAAATGAGTGCGGGAAAAATATTATAATATTTTATTAAAAAAGTAATTTTATTACAATACTTTCATAAATATTTATTATTTTTATTTATAAAATAATCTATTTATTATAATATTTTATTAAATAATATAAATTAAATTGTTTATATAAATATAAATTAGTCAAATTCCATTTAGTCAAATTATAATATATAATTTTATATATTATATATCATATTATTAATACATGTTTAATTAAATTTAATCTAACATAATTTAATTTATTTTATCAATTTAATTAATTATTTATATAATTTAATATTAAATATTTATTATTTTAATTTTATAAAATAATCTAGTTATTATAATACTAAACATACTATTATTTGGATAATTACTCATTTAATTAATAAATTGCTACTAAACATACTATTATTTGGATAAATATAGAAAATATCTTAAATTTAAGAGAAATTTACTAATTTTACTTTATTTAAAAAATAAAAATAATCACCTCATGTAAAATAAACTTCAACGTCCTAATTACTTGAAATATAAAGATAAATTACTCATTTAATTAATAAATTGCTACTAAAATACTATTATTTGGATAAATATAAAAAATATCTTAAATTTAAAGAGAAATTTACTAACTTTACTTTATTTAAAAAATAATGACACTCACCTCATGTAAAATAAACTTCAACACCCTAATTACTTGAAATATAAAGTCAAATTACTCATTTAATAAATAAATTGCTACTAAACATATTATTATTTGGATAAATATAGAAAATATCTTAAATTTAAAGAGAAATTTACTAATTTTACTTTATATAAAAAATAAAAATAATCACCTCATGTAAAATAAACATCAACACCCTAATTACTTGAAATATAGAGTCAAATTACTCATTTAATTAATAAATTGCTACTAAAATACTATTATTCGGATAAATATAGAAAATATCTTAAATTTACTAACTTTATTTAAAAAATAATAACACTCACCTCATGTAAAATAAACTTCAACACCCTAATTACTGAAAATATAGAGTCAAATTACTCATTTAATTAATAAATTGCTACTAAACATACTATTGTTTGGATAAATATAGAAAATATCTTAAATTTAAAGAGAAATTTACTAACTTTACTTTATTTAAAAAATAATAACACTTACCTTATGTAAAATAAACTTCAACACCCTAATTACTGGAAATATATAGTCAAATTACTTATTTTATTAAAAAATTGCTAGTAAACATACTATTATTTGGATAAATATAGAAAATATCTTAAATTTAAAGAGAAAATTTCTAACTTTACTTTAATTTAGAAATAATTACACTCACCTCACATAAAATAAACATCAATACCCTAATTATTGGAAATATATATAGAGTCAAATAACTCATTTAATTAAAAAATTGTTACGAAACATACTATTATTTAGATAAATATATAAAAAATATTAAATTTATAAAGAAAATTACTACATTTATTTTATTTTAAAAATAATTACACTAACTTAATGTAAAATAAAATTCAACTTCGTAATTACATGAAATATAAAGTCAAATGACTCATTTAATTAAAAAAATAGGCTAAACATATTATTATTTGGATAAATATCGAGAATATATAAAATTTAAATACAAAGTTACGAAATCTATTTTATTTTTAAAATAATTATACTCAATTCTTGTAAAATAGACATCAATACACTAATTACAAGACATTTAGAATCAAAGAACTTATATAATTACAAATAAAACAATTATTTACACAAATAACCAAATTATATATAATGAAAATACACAAATATTATAATTTATTTTTATTTTAAAAAATATACTCACTTCTTTTAAAATGAATTTCATAAGCATCATTACAAGAAATAAAAACTCAAAATACTCTTGTAATTACAAATAAACCCTGTTAGTACCTCTGCAATCCAAATTTTTTATGTTCCGTCGCTAATTCGGTCGCAAAACCAAAAGGATTTTTTGTTTTTCTTTTTCCGTCGCTAATTAGGTCGCTAAGAGGCCCTTTATTTATTTTTTATAATATTTTATTTTCGGTCGCAAAACTTAACGTACTGGGTCCCCTATCCGTCGCTAATTCGGTGGCTAAAGTTCCTTTTATTTTTTATTATTATTTTTAATTTCGGTCGCTAATTCCGTCGCTAAAAGGTCCTTTATTTATTTTTTATAATATTTTATTTTCGGTCGCACATTCGGTCGCAAAACTTAACGTACTGGGTCCCCTATCCGTCGCTAATTCCGTGGCTAAAGTCCCTTTTATTTTTTATTATTATTTTAATTTCGGTCGCTAATTCCGTTGCTAAAAATGTTATTTTATTTTAAAATATTTCAATTTTCCGTCGCTAAATCGGTCGCAAAATCCAAGACATTGGTTTCTCTATATTCCATCTCTAATTCGGTGGCTAAAAAGTTCATTTTATATAATTTTTTTTATATTCGGTCGCTAATTCCGTCCCTAAATACATTCATATTTTTCTAATTTAAATATTTTTCGGTCGCAAATCCGTCGCAACAAATAATGTTTTCGTTTTCCTCCATTCCGTCTCTATTTCGGTCGCTATCTTCGTTGACTTTAATTGTTATTTTTTACCTCATTTTTCCGTCGCTAAATCGGTCGCAAAAAATATCCGTCGCTAACAGTGTCGCTAAAACGCTTATTTTTTGTAGTGTAAAAGAGGAAGATGGGTTGTTGGGCCTAAGTTTTGAGCAAGTCGCGCTCAGGTCATCAAGCACGACTATGCTCAAAGTAGCACACCCGTGTTGGCCAAGCATTGTGGAGTATGCTTGTGCTTAGTTCAGCACATTCATGCTCATAATGACCTGTTAGAGGAAATTACGAGGCCCATTTTTGGGACTATATATACAGAAGGAATAGTAAAGACCTTTGCTGCTCGGTTAATTTTTCTAAACATATGATTTCAAACTAGAGAGCGGAGTAAGGAGAACCTTTGGAGGAAACTTCCAAGTAACAAGAAAAATGACTCTAAAGAATGTGTTTTCTATGTCTATTCTCCTTCTGCTAAGGGGAAGTGAGAAATCTTGTTCAAGGGTATAAGTATGACTATGGGTAGAGGGGTTGGCCTCAAACCCCACTTTGTCTCTATCAATTGAGGAAGTGTTTTTTTTGTGTTTGACTATCCTATGATTGACAAAGTTTTTAGTTGTTTGTTTGTAGGTTATTTGTGTTTGACTATCCAATGATCGACAAAATGTTTAATTATTTGCTTGTTGGTTGTTTGTGTTTGATCGTCCTATGATTGACCAAGTGTTTAGTTATTTGTCTGTTGGTTGCTTGTGTTTGACTATCTCCATAATTAATAGAGTATTTTGTTGTTTGTTTGTGGTTCTTGCCTTGGTCAATTGATAGAGTATAAGGCTTTTAACCTTATAGCCATGGGTCGAGGGTTTTCCCTATACCCTAAGGTTGTATATCTTGCTCCCTGAAAGGAAAATCAAGTTAATGACTTTTAATTAAAGATTGTATGTCTTGGTTTCTTGAATGAAGAAACAAGTTAAATGCTTATAATTGAAATTGTATGGAACTGTGTGATATATTTATGTATTTCATGATACGTTGAATTGAATTCAAAACATGAAGTCATGGTACACATTATAATAATAATTAAGAATAATGGTATGTGATATAAAAATGTTCAATAGGGATAAATGTTCTCGAAGGGTGACCTAGTTTGTGATAGACAAGAATGAGCATCAGGAACATTTGTCTAGTGAGTGACCTAAACTATGAAAAGCAAGAATGGTACTCTCACTAATATATAATGGGTTCTGAGATGAGGTGCCTAGGATGTGAGAGGAAAGAATAGTTCTCATTAGCCAATGTTGAAAGTGGAATAGTGACTAAATTGAATTGTATTTCATGTATCATTTTATAAAATGGATGTATAAGGAAATAGACACAAACCTAAGTGGTAAGGTTACTAGATCTCTTGAGGGATAATTGGTACGAAAATCCTAATGATTGTCACTAATCTGATTATGACTAGGAGTACATTATCATCATTCATGTGCATATGTGGATTGTTTATTTTCTATCCTGTAATTAAGTATGTGATTGTGTGCTACTTACATAGTGCCCATATCATGAGCTTAAGTGAAGTATATTTCTCACTCCCTTTTATTGTATTGTTTATGTTTGGGCTAAATGCCACCTTGTAAACAACAATGAGTAGGAGCATGTGAATTGAGTTAGACTTCTCATTTTACTACTTTTCTTCTATTTTCATGTATTTTTGGATTTGATGCTCTAACAGGACATTTGACATTAGGGTAGTTGTAATTACTTTATAATAGTATGTTTTAGTTTATATTATATAACTCCTACAATGTTAGGAATTTGTCATTTGGAGTTCTAGTAGGGATACATGTTTGTTTTTAAATTTCAGTGTGTGAGAAGGTAATATGATATCTTTTACCAACGGATATATGTTGGAAGTTTGGATTTGTTTTAAATTTATTTATTATAATTATATAGCATTGTGGGTAGAGAGTTCACACAATGATTACCGATTATAATTTTTATGTTTTTAAACATAAATTTCAAAATAAAATATGTTTGTCTAAATGAAGTTGAATTAATTTTAGTTTAATATCAAAATATTTTTAGCTCAAGACTTATATTTTATTGTTACCAATAACTAGTAGGCCAACCTAGTGGTGGCTTGGGGGTAGGTTTTGATGATATGGACAAGTCTTATATTTGTGTTTTCTTCGTCATTTTTGTATTTTCTTACTTTACTGAAAGTATTATATTCGTAGGAATTAATTATTACTTTAGGTGAGTAATAAAGAAGGATTTTAGTTTTTTTTATCTGTCGAAATTGAATAATATTAGAAGGTTTACAAAATTCACACACCCTATTTAACCAACTGAATTAGATCTTACTAGTTAAAAGTGTAAGTGAGTTGCAATTGACCTAAGAATCTGATCAACTCAATCCAACAACATTTCAGTGGGTTGGGTTGGGTTGGGTTTGTTTTAACTAATCTAATTATAATTGAGTTAGATGTCGGGTTAATGAGTTTCTAACTCAGTCAACTTAATCCAACTCAATCATCTTATAATATTAGTAATAAAATTATAAATATTCAATGATAGTGTTGAATTTGAACAGTTGAACTTGTATTTTAATTTAGACATGTGTTGGAGTATTTGATAGCATGTCTAATTTTTTATTCTGCTTGAGTTAAAGTAATATATTTAGGAGTCATTTTAAATTATTTGCACAGAATACATTGTTATTTTAATTGTGGTATGATTTTAGATGATTATGATTAGTTGTGTTTTTTCATATTTGAATGTCTTAATTTTGAATAACTTGAATTAATTAGATACTTTTTTTCTTTTTATTTTATTTTAAAAAATGATTTCTAAAATATATTATTATTTTATTTAGTTGACTTGACTACCCAACCCAACCTAATTATATTTAATTAGGTTAGGTCATAAATTAGACCAAACTCAACTCAACTTAGAAGAATTATACCAATTGGTAGAAGGATTGTAGCTTACCAACAACCCAATCAAATAATTACTCTTTTGATAAGTTGATCAGAAATTAAGAGAGAATTGATTAATTTAATTAAAGTAAAAGAATAAAGATAATTCAATAGAAGAAAACATGTAGGTATTGAAATCTCCTTAATTCTCCCCTAGTGTAATTTATTTTTCTTTGAAACTTCATCTTATTATGTGATTCACATTAAATTTCTCTAATTTAGTTTTCCTAATTTTTTGTCAAGTAAACTCTTCATTTTTAATTATAGACCTTGATTCCCTAGACAACCAAAATTAGTAATAAACATTAGGTTTATAAAATTAAGAATGAATGCATACAATGTAACCTTATTCCTAGGTGCAAAAATTACATGATTATTGAATTAGAGCAATTTAAACTATAGTTTTTCAGTTACAAAATTGAGTTACCAAACAATCCTAAAGAAAGTTAGTCAAGAAAAGATATTAAGCACAAATTCAATAATTTAAAACACAAATATTTTTTTAAAAAAATCAATTACAAAAGGTTTGAATTAAAACTAATCCTAATTAACTTAATCCTACAAAAATTAAGTTAATCAAGAGAAGACATTAAGCACAAATTCAATAACTCACTCCTCCAAATAATCAGAGAGAATTTTTTTATTTCTTTTCTTCTTATTTTTATCTATTAAAGCAACACATATATTTTCTACTTTTTTTTTTTTACTTCCATCATTCTAATTTCTATATATCTTCTTTGTTTTCTCTCTATTACACTTCTAATTCAAACAGGAGAGAGAGAAGCGGGTGATTAAATAACTAAGAAGTGATTTGTGTAATTTAGATTTAAAATATAATGTTTAAATTTGAAAATTAAAAATCATAAAAGAAAAACTAATTTTAATTTGTGACCAGATCAATTCACATTAAGTATCAAACATTCTTATTTTTATCTATTTAAAGACACCTATTTTCTAGTTTATTTCTTTCTTTTACTTCCATCATTTTAATTCCTTTTTCTCTTATTTGCAAAATATGAAATTAATAAATCTAACCATAAAATTAAAAATTCAGTATATTAAGTTTAAATAAAACTATTTCTTTAGTCCTTATAAGATGAAAATAAAAAGTTTTAGTCCTTGAACAATTATTTTATGATGATTTATCACTGCTAGGAAGTTTTTTTAATAATTATACATTATCACAAAATTTTTAATGACATTATCAATGAGAACCAAAACTTGATTTTTATACATGTAAAAATTAAAATTAAATTTTTTTATAGAAAGTAAAATATAAAATGATGATATCTATAAAGACCAAGTTAATATAGTTTATTGTACCTTAAGTTTATAAATTTAATTCAAACAAAAAAAATTAATTGATATTTCATCATTACTTTACTTTGACGAATAATAAATTATTAAAATATAGACAAATATTCATAACATACTAATAAATATTCAATTTATATAATGAGAGAATTTTGATAATATGTATAAGATCATAGATTAACATTGTTGCTATCATTGTATTTTTTATTTTATTAAAAAATATTTAATTTATATGAAATTTGATTTATATGATTAAAAAATATAATATTAAATTATTTGATAGTAGAATTGATTAATTTCATATTTAAAAAAATATATGTTAAGTAGTGTAGCTTGATGTCAATTAATCTTATCTATTCTAATTTTCATAACTTTAAACCGCGAACTAATCGAACAATAACTAAAAACTATCTGCAATCTTACACCAAAAGCAACAAGGCATTTAGTAATCTAACATTCCACATCGCATGACTACGTTGCTCCTCACTAATTAAACTAACAAGCTTTCCCATGTTGACTTAAAAAAGGGTGGGATGGGGGTGGACAAGCTCAAAAAATGACATGGTGGAATCTAAGCTTCTAAATAGATGAAGCAGAAATTAGATTTACAGAGGAGTGAGAGGACAATGCATCACATCTAACTTCTAATACTAAAAGATAGAAGAATCCCAATAAAAACTTAAATATATCAATCTCTTACATTCATACACAAAAAGTAATTTATCCAATAATCCGAATCGAACGTACAAGTCAATCTTCCAATCTTCCCAGCCTACACATAAACTGATCCTGAGTCGTCTTTTTTCTTTTATTTTTTTATTTACTGCTAATGCTACTTGGGTTCAAGAAGTTAGATGTGGGTGACAAAGTCTCACGTTAGAAAGGAAAAATTAAGAAAGGATTATAGTGAATGACCTATAAATCTACCAATTATTAAGTATATAATATATATCAGGCTCGTTTTGCAGTTCATCCTCTGTTTGTAAAATATTTTTCTATTTATTTCTTTAAAAAAATGGGTTGGTGATTGTTAATTTGCTGAGAAAGATATTTTCTTCTTTTTAAAAAACAAAATACATTTTAAGCTACAGGTGATATCTCAGTTACATATGTCTTGCTTCTAATAGCAGTTTTCCGTAAAATTTGAAGAGACTTAAATGAAGCATGTATTTCGCTTTTTTCTTGTTTGTTTTGACCCACTTGAGGATTGTTGTGGACGGAGCATCGAATCACAAGGGCAGTGAAGTTGGAGTTATATTGGAGGGTTTCGATGGGGGTAATGATGGAACAATCCCTCCAATTTGAATTTAGAGTAAGTAACAATCAAGTGGAGAGTAAGTAACAATCAAGTGGAGTACAAGACATTACTGATTGGGATGAGGTTGGCTAAGGAATTAGGGGCTCAGGTTTTAACCACCAAGAGTGACTCCGAACTAATGATCAACTAGGTGAATGGAGATTATCAGGCCAAGGATCCCCAATTAATAAAATACTGGAACAAAGCACAAAGCCAAGTGGCATCGTTCGAACGATTCACCTTATTTCATGTCCTGAGAGAGTAGAACGAACGAGCAGACTTGCTATCCAAATTGGCAAGCACTCGGAAGAGTAGGCTTAACTAGCCGATCATCCAAGAGATGCTAACTGGCCAACCATCGAGGAAACAAAAATTTGTTACTCATCCGGTACCTCCTCATGGATGGACCCAATCGTAAGTTATCTACAGAAAGATAAGGTTCCGCCTGACCACCAGGAAGTTATGAGACTTAGAAGAGAGGCGTCAAAGTACGTCCTAGTCGCCCAACAACTCTATAGAAAATGATTCTCCTATCCACTGTTGAGGTGTTTTGATTCAGAAGGGGCAGGGTACGCCATGAAAGAGGTACACAAGGGGGGTGTGGGGAATCCACATTGGTGGAAGAGCCCTTGCAAGCAAAATAGCAAGGGTCGAGTATTATTGGCCTACACTCAAGAAGGACTGGACAATATTTGTAAAAAGATGTGACAAATATCAGCGATTTGCGGATTTGAACAAGGCACCCCTTGAGTTGCTATACTCGATCATGTCACCATGACCTTTCCATATGTGGGGAGTGGATATCTTGAGCCCTTTTCTGCTAGCTGTGGGACAAGTCAAATTCCTCATAGTTTTCATAGATTACTTCACTAAATGGGTGGAGGTAGAACCAGTAGTGACAATCTCGACCAAGCGAATCAGGAGGTTCTATTGGAAAGAGATCATATGTCATTTTGGTCTCCCTACCATCATAGTAACTGATAATAACACTCAGTTCATGTCCCGCTCGATCATTGATTTTTGCTCACATTTTGGAATAAAGTAGTCTTTTACCTCGATTAAACACTCGTACACGAATGGCTAAGTTGAGTTGGCAAATAAGGTAGTCCTTGGAGGCCTAAGGAGAAGATTGGAGGAGGCCAAAGGAAGATTGGCAAAGGAGTTGTCATGGGTACTCTCATCACACCACACTACACCCCACTCCAGAACCCAAGAAACCCCATTTAGATTAACATTTGGGACCAACGCTGTGATCTCGATCGACATAGGAGAGTCATCCCCTAGAGCTACTTTCTTCCAACTGGCTTAGAATGAAGAAGAAATAAGGGCAAACCTAAATTTGCTTCAAGAGGTTTGGGAGGTAGCCTATGTCAAAGAATACGCGGCTAAAGCAAGGGCAACCCGATAACACAAAGATTTTTCCTCAAAAACTCAAGAAGCAAGACTTGGTCCTAAGAAGAGTCTTCAAGGACAGTACCTCCAACAAACTAACCTCAAATTGGGAAGGATCCTATAGGATTGTCGAGGAGGTTGGAAAGGGAGCTTACAAGTTATAGTACCTAGATGGAAGAAAAATACCTCGCACATGGAACACAACAAGTTTACAAATTTACTATAATTAACACCTTTTAAAATTGTACAAATCCCTTGCCTTTTAATAAAATGCAGGATTTCCTCAAAACAAGCAATCACGCAAAAATTCAAAGACCTATGAGAGGCGGTCAACCAATGACCGTCCAAGACAAAAAATTTAAAGACCGGTGAGAGGCAGTTGACCAATGACCATTCGAGACAAAAATTCAAAGACCCGTGATAGGCGTTCGACCAATGACCATCCGGGGCAAAAATTCATAGACCTCTGAGAGACGATCGGCCAATTATCTCCTAGGCAAAAATTCGAAGACCTGTCAGAGGCAGTCAACCAAAGGCTGTCCGGGGCAACAATTCAAAGAGCTTTAAGAGGCAATCGACCAATGATCTCCTAGTCAAAAATTCAAAGACTCGTGAGAGACGATTGATCAATGATCATACAAGGCAAAAATTCAATGACCCTTAAGAGGCGATCGACCAATGATCGTTCGGGTAAAAATTCAAAGACCCATGAGAGGTGATTGACCAATGACCATCCAAGGCAAAAATTTGAAGACTTGTAAGAGGCGGTTGACCAATGATTTCCCTAGGCAAAAATTCAAAGAATCGTAAGAGACAGTCGACCAATGATCATTCGGGGCAAAAATCCAAAGATCCGTGAGAGACGGTCGACCAATGATCGTTTGGGGAAAAAATTCAAAAATCTAAAGACTTGTGAGAGGTCATTGACCGACAACCATTCCAACAAAATTGAATAAGATAGTTGATAGGATGTTACGAAAAAACCAAAGACATACGGATCACCCATAACCAACCAAGTTCTACAACTAAAGCGCATAGCTTGACTAGGTAAGCATATTAGGAACATAATGATGATTAAAGTATTACCAAAGTCGCATATAACATAGTGCATTTTTTCTCCAAAAGAAAAATAAAACAAGAGAGAGAAAAGAGACAAGCAGCTATTTAAAACAAAAAGATCATTTCATTTAATCAAGGTTCACGATTACAAAATTAGGGGGTATTGGGAGGGGTGGCCGCCTCAACCAAATGACCATCCACCACTTCTTTACAAATGTTAGCCTCGGAGATATCTATATTAGGATGTAAGAAGGCTACTTGCTATCGAGCACGACTGAAGCCCACCTCAAATTGCTCTAAAAAAGACAAGTCCTTTTCGACAAGAAGCTTGTCTTTCTGCACAAGCACCTCATCCTTCTACTTAAGCTCGCCCTCGAGAAAAGCTGCCCTCTCTTCAATTAAAGCAACCCCCTTTTCAGAGGAGGCAACCCATCCTTCCAAGTCCAACACCTTTGCCAACAAGGTGTATTCTTTATCCTCCAACCATTCCTTGCCGACCTAATACTTGGTAGTGTCATCGATGGTCGCTTGAAGCTGGACCTTTAGACTTTCCATTTCTCGACATTCCTTTTGTAAGCCTTCCTCGCCAATTTGCAAGTCTTCTTTCAAGCGCCGAATCTCAATCTTGGCATTTTTGGAATGCTCATCCATCTTCCTCTTTTGCACTCAAAGATTGTCATATTTCCGCTCAATAATGCTGAAAAGGAAGGGAGAGTAACTTAAATATGCTTCAAGAGCCTTCAAAGCTCCAACCAACTTGATGCTATCCACCTTTTTGTCATTAGAGGAAGCCACCAGATGTTGATCGACCACCTCAGCCAAAGGAAACTTTCGGCTCCAAATTAAGGTAGTGTTGGAGTTTCTAGAGAGAGTAGACTTCTAGTCGGTGTTGGTTGGCATAGTGGCCTCGGGTGAAGATTCCAAAGAAGTCACGTCTATGACCACACAAGGACACTTCGTCGATGGATCCTCGGAAGGGGCGACCAAAGCTTGCCTGAAACTAGTGGCAAAAGGGGCGACCAAAGCTTGTTTGGAACTAGTGGCCAGAGGGATGGACTCCACCATAGAGGAAGCCACAACTCTAGTCGACACCTTCTTCCCACGAGGCGCCTTGAGCTAAGATGGTGCGAGTCCTCCTGCAAAGAAATCAGAGTCGTTAGTAGCTTACCAAAGTAATAAGGTAATAAAAGCAATTCAATTAAGAAGTATCACCCCTATTCTTAAGCTTAGCACAAGAGAAAGTAGGTTGGCCTTGACGGTCGGTAATAAATTCTCTTCCCGCTCTCCCATGAAGGCCCTTTCTACCCTAATGTTAGCCTCTTGATACCTAGTCTAGAAAAGATGGAAAAATGGCTCCTCGACCTGATAAAGCAAAAAATTTTGAGCATCCCCTACACAACAAACGTGAAAGAATCGATTTCTTAAAAAATTGTAGTTCTCCCCTAAAAGGTAGGACCAAGACATGACCAGGCCATTTACTAGACGAATACTAGCCTGTCTTCTCTGATCGGCAGATGGAAAAAACCTAGAAAAACACATTTGCGGAGGGCGACCGCCCCATCTCCTCACACAAAACTTCAAATTCCCAAACGAAGGTCTAGTTGTTCGGATGAAGTTGAGTAGGGGCAACGTTCAGGGTTCCTAGGACTAAGCATTTAAAGTTCATAAAGAGTATCTAAGCCCCCAATTTCAACGCAAGGGTGTTGTATAGGTAGGTGTAGCAGGCACCTTTGCTATCTAGCCCCTCGCATAAGTGCTCATCTAGACGACATGGTGACACTCTTCTCGACCAAGCCCCAACGTGACGAATGGCACCGATCATCCCTTCTAAGTCTTGAGTGCTAGTAAAGACGATGACACCTTAAGGATGCCCTCTCCACCTAGTTATATGCCGATAACTGGCGGTTCGTATCCTTGTCGGCCCTCTCCCTTAAACCATCTCCTTCCTCACAGCCATAGTACCATACACATAAAGGAAGGCTTCTCTCTTTCATCGTACTAGAGGAAGTAGTTTCCTCCCTAGAAGGGCTGGAAATCACATCGATAGATGTAGAAGGATTGATGCAAGGCCCCTCATTGGTGGTCTTCCCTACGACAAAAATAGTGAGGGTCAGAACCAAAACCCACACTATTGTCATTGCCAAGGAGTTGCCAGAAAACTCCCCGTAGAGCAAATTCAGATAGTTAAAAATATGTGAGTAAAGTCAAAGAACCTTACCTTTTGTCATGATGGGCAAAGAAGAACGAATGAAGGTAGAGGAAGTAGCGAAAGGATTAACAACTACAAAAGAAATGCAGGGGAGCTCAAAGGATGACAACCCTAGAAAATCCAAGCAATAACTGATAAGGGAAAGTGATATTTCGAGTCTATCCCTTCTGCCAATGTTTAAGATAAATGATTGATGAAAATGCCAATAGTCAACCCGTGGGAATAAACCCAATAGTCGTAGCACATCGACGATGCGTGAACTACCATCAACGGTCACATCTATCCACCATCCAATGACTAGGAGAAGAGGGACCAACTATCGTAATCAATGGCATGTGATCTATCACTAACCATCAATGATGCACGAAAAAAGTAGCAGTGTATCATTGCATCGAAAACCCCCAAGAGCAACGTGTATGCAAGAGGACACGTGCTCTCGCGTAAAGGATGAGGGTCAGCCTAGTAGGCAAAGTGTCCATACTCACTAAACACTCGTGGGGCTATGGATCAGATGAATGGCCGGACACCGACCAAATGCTAAGGATACAAGGATGACCGACACTAAGCGACTGGCTGAGCTCCATGTCTGTGAAGAGTAGCTAGATGATCGCACACTAGGATAACATCTCAAATACCTAGCATTCTTAAGCATTTTTCACTCACTCAGCGCTTGTGAAGTTGTGGACCAGTCGGCCAACCAACTCCTTTAGAAGTTACACCGCTCAATCGGTCATCGACCAAGATAGTACAAGTCGCATTTAATGCTTGATTGAGAATTCTCCTAAAACACGAGGTGGAGGCTAGATAGCGTGACTCTAAGATAGAAGGTGCCCCCTGAACCTGGCAAAAGTCTGAGAGCGTAGGCGGCGCCCTAATAAGATCTGAGAGGAACCTTTCGTGTCCGTTTGCGTGACTCGAGAATAGCATCTCTTCTAGACGACTATAAAGGTTACCTGAAGAGTGCCAAGAAAGAGATCGAACTTTTGTATGTACACTTTGTAATTTGTAAATTCCAATTACAAACGTGAACAATTATTATCCAATCACAAATCATCGTTAATATGACTATAATATAATTATTGAAAAAGTCAACAACAAACTTATCACATATGGTGGTTTATAATTAGAAAACTGTGTAAAACTATTTTATATTACAAATACATAACCTATTTTTCCTATAAAAAAATCATATAAGTTAAAATGTTCATGTTTCATATAAAATAATATTGATAAATATGGAAAAACATAATTAAATAAGACAAATGTAATTTCAAAAAATATTCAAATAATTTTACTATGTCATGGGTAAGGATTCAAATCTATTATCTTCATGGCTCATCATCTGTCTCATCAATCAAAATTTCACAACTCATTGAAAGTGTACTTTATTCTATTTCCTACATTGCCTTCAATCGATTTAAGGGTTTCATCTAACAGAACATGTAACAACAACAACAGGTACAACAACTTGAGGCGGTGCAACACGTTTGATTTTGAGCACCACACAACGTTGTTGCAGAGCAAATTTTGCTAGAACTGGCACAAGACCCTGGCATCGAGCACGTTGAAGATCGCACAGTAGCAGTTGAAGGCGCAACACGTTCGACTTCAAGAACCACAGGGCATTATTGTGGAGTAGCTTTTGCTGAAATCACCATAGGATATCGGCCTCTATTGACGATCGTTGGTGGCAACTGAAACATTAATGAAAGCCAATGGAGAAGGCCTCTGTTTGGTTCTCACAACATGAACCGATGTTTCAGGAGTCGCTGACGACTTGCACCTTCGGTACTGAAGGAACGGATGGTTCCTTAGGAGGTTGTGCACCAATATAATGTTATAAGTGGAGTTCATTGGCAACAGTCATGGCTGGTTTATAGTTTCACGTGGTAGCCAGATGCTAGCTTAAATTCCTGATAATGGACGCCAAGAGTGAGAGATGAAAGAGAGTGAGTTAATTTTTCGGTCAGGGACAATTTATAAATTAGACTCAAATCACACTTGACATTTTAAACGAATTTTCAAATTTTGATTGGTACAACAGGTAATCAAACACAAATAGGGGGACAACAAATTTAAATCCCACGTGTAATCAGATATGTTAATAAAAGTCACATAATCTCATATCTTGTAATTAATATTAAGTATATCATTTTCAACCCCTACTAATTCAAAATATCGAAGCACATGAGAATCACACAAGTGAAATATCGAGTGATTAATATCTGATCAATAGATAGTATTGCCGTAATTCACATAGATATAAATGCATATAATAATTATAACTTAGTAATGAGATTAAATACAATTGGTATAAACCAGCGGATACTTCATAATATTTGATATCCAATGGGTGAATTTAATTTATTTTTGTAAATATTTTTTTTTAGTTTTTATCTCTAAATATTATAAAATTATTATTTTTTATCTTTATTATCATGTGACATATGTTAATTAATTATACGTTAATAAAATGTTAAATGACCATTCAAAATGATATCCATTAACGTTTGTTGTAGCATATTAATATTTGATACTTCTAAATTTTGTTAAGATCGTTGGCATAAATATTAATGAAAATTAGGGATAAAAATAATATTTTCAAATTTTAAAATGATAAAAATTATAAAGTTCAAAAACAAAAATTAAGTCACTTTACAAAGAATAAAAATGGTAATTTCAAAATTTAGTAGAATAAAAATAAAAAATATAAAAAAAATTAAAATTAAAACTTTTTTATTGAATGATGACTAAAAATATATTTAATCTTAATATTTATTTAATTCAAATTTCACCACATAAGTAAATATGTTATTTTACATATAGGATTAAAAGATTGATTAACCACTCCAATAACATAGTCACTTAATTCAAACAATAGATAATCCTTTGCATTATTGGGCTATAATTAAAATATCAATAATGAGTAAGAATTTATATTCATTGGTACAAAAACTACATAAATTTAATAATGTAAAAAATTATATTCTATTCAAAAATTCACATCATATATACAAAATACTTGTTGTTTGTGATATGATATTAATGTAAAATGTTGGTCAAAACATAAATTGAAATAGAATTTTATGCCATGAATGTGAAATTACCAACAACAAAATGCACCTTAACATCTTCTAAGAGTGCTTGTGGAGACTTATAGCAAAATACTTCAATATAATAATATCACACTAATCATAAATGTGTTTACAAGAAAATATAGTTACATTGGATTGATTTGTCTCATTACATAAAAATATGGTGCACATTCAATTCTCTCACTAATCCAATATTTTATAACTGACATAATATTCCATTTAGAATTTTTTTGGGCGATGCATGCAAATTTTATATATATATAAAAAAAAAAAAAAAAAAAAAAATAAATAAATATATATATATATATATATATATATATATATATATATATATATATATATAAAAGTATGAAATTGTGATGGGAAAAAACCAATAAAGCATTAGAAAAATCAATAATGTACCACCAATGTGGTAACAACCCAGTGGATATAAATTTTTTAGCCCAATTCAACAGTTAATGAAGAAGGTATCGTGATTTTGACATCATGTTGATCTGACCCATTCTCATATTATAAAAGAGACCTAATGGACTTGAGAGTATTGAGTTTTTATTCACTGAATTGAGAGTCCAAAAATAACCAACAAATTGGTGTATAAAATTTATATTAAATTATATATTTAGTTCATCTATTATTAAAAAATTCAATTTAATTTTTCATTTCCTAAAATTTTGGTCTTTTTGTTTAAAAATAGTAGGGTCTCAAACTTTTTGACAATAAAGATATTAAATTAAAAATAATAACAATTTTCAATTGCCATTATAATAATTTATTTTTATTTTTTAAAAATAAAATATTATAGTTTTATTAATAATTTTATATTTTAAGATAGTGACGGTTTTTATATTTGTCTTTTGTGTTCTTGATGAATTTGATTTTTAAGTGGTATGGTGATGATAACGTGTTTGAGTAATATATTTTTGGATATGGAAAGCGTCATTAATGAGATTTTGGTAAATTTTAATATAAGATTAAAGAAGAAAAAAATTTTCTATAAAGCTCACTCCCAAGGTGTGGAAGGAGAGAAAATTTTAAGATCAAAATTTAATAAAAGTTAGGCGATGAAATATGTAGAAATAATAGATAGGTTGTATAAAAAATGTAGTCATTTAAAATAATTTTAAGAAGGAAAATTATGATTCTTAGGTTTGAATAAATATAGTGTCAAATAAATAAATAAAAAATAATTATTACCTAAAATGTATGTAAAAAAAATGAAGTATGCATAATAAAGAAAAACAATGGAATTTAAGAAAACAATAGTGTTGAGACTCATTTGCAGATAATTAAACTTTTAGGTTTAAGGTTGAAAAATGCTAGGAAGTCCCTAACAAGAGAATAAGTACAGTTCTATCTTAAGCTTTTACCATGTTGGTAAGCACCAATTTCATTGCAAGGTGATCGATTAGCGGCACATAGAAGATCCAACTTCTCATATGGTTATTACCTCCCTTCCATTCGTGGGAACTTAATGATAGATAAGGTAAAGATGATGACATCAAAGCTCATAAGGATGGGTAGCCCAAAACAATGTGCAAACCCTAGAATTTCACAATGAAAACTTTATGGTAATTATCTTATTGCAAGTTAGTGTTCCAAATGTAATGTAGGCTTCCGAGTATAGTGATATTTGAATAGTATCTCTCACACACAGATAAAACTATTAAATTAATAAAATTGATTGATAGGACAAACATATACAATTAAACAAATAAATAAGTAATAAATAAAATTATTAGTCTTTAGCATATTACTAAATTAATTTTTTTAATAAATAAATTAGTATATAATAATGAAAATAATTTATTTTTTCAACATTTTTCTTAATAGGAAAAACAATAGTAATAAATCTTCACATATATAATTAAAATAATAATTATTAAATAAAAAAATAATTTCGTCCGGGGTATGTCATTAGGAACCGCTAATGAATATAACTATATTTGTTTTTTATTTATTTAAACCACAATAAATAAACAATTAAAAAAAATTAAAACAATTAATCGATATTTATTTAAGAAATTATTAAATCAAACAATAAATAAAATTTATTAATAGGACAAATATATATATGTAGATTAGAAATTTTGTAATAAGTAAATAAATAAAATTATTATTTAACATACCATTAAATATAATTTTACATAAATAATTTAATATTTAATAATAAAAATATTTATTTGATAAACCGCTAAAAAATAATTAAAATAAAAAAATTCGAATGGAAGCTGTTAGTAGATTATAAGTTATAACCGTAGTCTTATATCATTTATAAAAAATGTTGGCCCATACTGTGTCCTACGTACCTGTGTCTTGATTTTAGTTTCGCGACTGAGTTCCACCATTTCGTTTGATTGTGTCCCTATTTAAGCACCATTCCGTCGCACCACTATGTCGGCTAACTTGCACCGCACCGCACCGAGCCAACTCACACCAGAGCTACACCCAGCAACAAGAGGCCACGATGCACCACGCCATTCTATGCACTAGGCCCATCAACCTGCATCCACCCTCGGCCCATTTGCTAAGTAAATTTTTTAGTTCATGTTATTTTTATGATTTTTATTTTACTGTCGGTAGAGTTTTCATCGGTGTTTTTAAAATTAAACTGATAATTGAAATGAAAATATTGTTTCAAGATACAATAATTTAGTTATAGTTAAATTAAGATCGAACTAATAGTAATTAAATTTATATTATTAGTTGTATAATATTTTAAGTAATAAAATAATATAAAATTATGAAAAATTAGTATCTAAAAAATTATAAATTAATACTAATGACTAAATTATAAGTTTTATAAAATAAAATTAATAATAATTAAAAAAAAATTTTATACTTATGTGAAATCTTTAAAGTGTTTTATTTAGTTTACAAATATTTTATATTAAAGTGAAAAAATATTAAAAAACACTGGTTCAAATTAATTTTTTAATTGATTTTGAACAGGTTTGACCCGCTTATGAAATATTCTAATTGTTTGTAGTTAAGAGGCCTCTTGTAGAACTTATTAAGGAAACTTCACAAGAACTAGTTACAGTCATGCTTCAACTTT
>JAENHJ010000485.1:0-55602 GCA_025330945.1 Mucuna pruriens | reverse complement strand
TCAAGTTCGGTTGCGTGTGCTCTCATTCTTCTTCTTCTCATTTCCTCTTCTTGTTCTTAGCCGTCGTTTCTTAATCTTCTCATTTCTTCTTGTTCTCATTATTCTTAATTCTTCTTCTTGTCATTCTTCTTCTACTAATTTTTCTTCTTCTTATTCTTCTGCTCATTCTTCTTCTCATTCTTCTTCTTCTCATTCTTCTTTTTCTCATTCTTCTTCTTCTCATTCTTCTTTTTCTCATTCTTCTTGTTCTCATTCTTCTTCTCATTCTTCTTCTTCTCATTCTTCTTCTTCTAATTCTTCTTCTTCTCGTTCTTCTTCTTGTCATTCCTCTACCTCTCATTATTCTTATTCTCATTCTTCTTCTCATTCTTCTTCTTCTCATTCTTCTTCTTCTCATTATTTTTCTAATTCTTCTTATTCTCATTCTTCTTCTACTAATTTTTCTTCTTCTTATTCTTCTGCTCATTCTTCTTCTCATTCTTCTTCTTTTCATTCTTCTTTTTCTCATTCTTCTTTTTCTCATTCGTCATTTTCTCATTCTTCTTCTTCTCATTCTTCTTCTCATTTTTCTTCTTCTCATTCTTCTTCTCATTCTTCTTCTTCTAATTCTTCTTCTTCTCGTTCTTCTTCTTGTCATTCCTCTACCTCTCATTATTATTTTTCACATTATTCTTCTCATTCTTCTTTTCATTTTTCTTCTTCTCATTCTTCTTCTTCTGATTCTTCTTCTTCTGATTCTTCTTCTTCTGATTCTTCTTCTTTTCATTCTTCTTCTTCTCATTCCTCTTCTTCTCATTCCTCTTCTTCTTATTCTTCTTCTTCTTCTTCTTCTTCATTCGTATTAACTCATTCTTCTTCTCGATCATCATATTCTCATTCTTCTTCTCATTCATCTTTCTCATTCTTCTTCATTCATCATTTCTTCTCATTCTTCTTCTCATTGTTCATCTTCTCTCATTTCTTCTTCTCATTTCTTCTTCTTCTTCTTCTCATTCTTTTCTTCTTCTTCTTCTAATTCTTGTTCTTCTTATTCTTCTTCTTCACATTCTTCTTCTCATTCTTCTTCTTCACATTGTTCATGTCATTCTTCTTCTTCTCATTCTTCTATTTCTCATTCTTCTGTTTCACATTCTTCTTCCTATCATTCTTCTTCTCATTCTTTATCTTTTCCTTTGTTCTTCTTCTCACATTCTTAACTTCTCAATTTTTAACCCACAGCAAATCTTTTCTTCTTTGTTCTCTTTTCTTCTCAATTTCTTCTTCTCATTCTTCTTCTTCTTCTCATTCTTCTTCTTCTCATTCTTCTTCTTCTCATTCTTCTTCTTCACATTCTTCTCATTTTTCTTCTTCTTCTTCTTTCCATTCTTCTTCATTCTTCTTCTTCTTCTCTTATTGCCCCATTCATTTTTCCTTCTCTTTTCTCATTCTTCTTCTCATTCTTCTTCTTCTCATTCTTCTTCTCATTCTTCTTCTTCTCATTCTTCTTCTTATTCTTCTTCTTCTCATTCTTCTTCTTCCCATTCTTCTTCTTATAATTCTAATTCTTCTCATTCTTCTTCTCATTCATCTTCTTCTTCTTCTTCTTCTTCTTCTTCTCATTCTTCTTCTTCACATTCTTCTTCTTTATATTCTTCTTCTTATCATTCTTCTTCTCATTCTTCTTCTTCACATTCTTCTTCTCATTTTTCTTCTTCTCATTCTTCTTCTCATTCTTCTTCTCATTCTTCTTCTTCCCATTCTTCTTCTTCTCATTCTTCTTCTTCTCATTCTTCTTCTTCTCATTCTTCTTCTTCTCATTCTTCTTCTTCCCATTCTCCTTCTTCTCATTCTTCTTCTTCCCATTCTTCTTCTTCTCATTCTTCTTCTTCCCATTCTTCTTCTTCTCATTCTTCTTCTTCCCATTCTTCTTTTCATTCTTCTTCTTCTCATTCTTCTTCTTCTCATTCTTCTTCTTCTCATTCTTCTTCTTCTCATTCTTCTTCTCATTCTTCTTCTTTTCATTCTTCTTCTTCTCATTCTTCTTCTCATTCTTCTTCTCATTCTTCTTCTTCTAATTCTTCTTCTTCTCATTCTTCTTCTTCTTATTCTTCTTCATCTAATTCTTCTACTTCTCGTTCTTCTTCTTGTCATTCCTCTACTTCTCATTATTCTTTTTCACATTATTCTTCTCATTCTTCTTCTTGTGATTCTTCTTCCCATTCTTCTGCTTTTAAATCTAATTCTTCTCCTTCATCTTCTCATTCTTCTTCTCAGTCTTCTTCTTCATATTCCTTTTTTTATCAATCTTCTTCTTCTGATTCTTCTTCTTCTCATTCTTCTTCTTATTTTTCTTCTTGTCATTCTTCTTCTCATTCTTCTTCTTCCCATTCTTCTTCTTCTAATTCTAATTCTTCTCATTCTACTTCTCATTCATCTTCTTCTCATTCTTCTTATTCTCATTCTTCTTCTCATTCTTCTTCTCATTCTTCTTCTTCTAATTCTTCTTCTTCTCATTCTTCTTCTTCTCATTCTTCTTCTCATTCTTCTTCCTCTAATTCTTCATCTTCTCGTTCTTCATCTTGTCTTTCTTCTACTTCTCATTATTCTTATTCACATTATTCTTCTCATTCTTCTTCTTCACATTCTTCTTCTTATTCTTCTTCTTATTCTTCTTCTTATTCTTCTTGTCATTCTTCTTCTTCTCATTCTTCTTTTTCATTCTTAACTTCTCATTTTGCCTTTTTTCTTTCTTTTCTTCTTCGTTCTTATTCATTCTTCTCTTCTTACCATTCTTGTCTCATTCTTCGTCTTCTCATTCTTCTTGTCATTCTTCTTCTTCTTCTCATTCTTCTTCTTCTTCTCATTCTTCTTCTTCTTCTCATTCTTCTTGTTCTTCTTCATCATTCTTAACTCATACCGTTTCTTCTTCTTCATTTCTTCTTCTTCTTAATTCTTCTTCTTCTTCATTCTTCTTCTTCTCATTCTTCTACTTCTCATTAATTTTTTCTTTTTCATTCTTCTTCTCATTCTTCTTCTCATTCTACTTCTCATTCTTCTTCTTCTAATTCTTCTTCATCTCATTCTTCGTCTTCTCATTCTTCTTGTCATTCTTCTTCTTAACTTCTTAATCATTTTCTTAACCCTCTCATTCTTCTTCTTCTTTCTTCTTCTTCTTCTTCTTGTTGTCATTCTTCTTCTTCTTCTCATTCTTCTTCTTCTCATTCTTCTTCTTCTTCTCATTCTTCTTCTTCTCATTCTTCTTCTTTTCATTCTTCTTCTTGTGATTCTTCTTCCCATTCTTTTGCTTTTCATTCTTCTAATTTTCTTATTCTTCTTCTTATTCATTATTCTTCTTCTCATTCTTCTTCTTCATTCTTCTTCTTCTTCTTCTTTTTCTTCTTTTCTTTTCTTCTTCTCATTCTTCTAGTTGTCATTCTTCTTCTTTATATTCTTCTTCTTATCATTCTTCTTCTCATTCTTCTTCTTCACATTCTTCTTCTCATTGTTCTTCTTCTCATTCTTCTTCTCATTCTTCTTATCATTCTTCTTCTTCCCATTCTTCTTCTCATTCTTCTTCTTCTCTTCTTCTTCTCATTCTTCTTCTTCCCATTCTTCTTCTTCTCATTCTTCTTCTTCCCATTCTTCTTCTTCTTCTTTTACTTCTCATTCTTCTTCTTCTTCTTCTAATTCTTCTTATTCTTCTCATTCTTCTTCTTCTCATTCTTCTTCTCATTCTTCTTCTTCTCATTCTTCTTCTTCATTCTTCTTCTTCTCATTCTTCTTCTCATTCTTCTTCTTCATTCTTCTTCTTTAATTAACTTCTTTTCTTCTTTCTTACCAAATTCTTCTTCTCATTCTTCTTCTCATTCTTTTTCTTTTCTTCTTTTCTTTCTTCTTCTTCTTTTTCTTCTTTTTCTCATTCTTTTCTTCTTATTCTTCTTCTTCACATTCTTCTTCTTCTCATTCTTCTTCTTCTCATTCTTCTTCTTCTTCTTCTTCTTTTCGTTTATTCTTCTTCTTCTTCTTCTCGTTCTTATTCTTCTTCCGTTTCTTCTTCTTACCATTCTTCTTCTTTTCATTCTTCTTCGTTCATTCTTCTTCTCATTCTTCTTCTCATTCTTTTCTTCTCATTCTTCTTCTTTCGTTCTTCTTCTTCTCTTCTTCTTCACATTTTTCTTTCTTCTTCATTTTTTCTTCTTGTCATTCTTCATCTTCTCATTCTTCTTCTTCCGTTCTTCTTCTTCTTCTTCTTCTTCTTCTTCTTCACCTCTTCTTCTTCTTCTCATTCTTCTTCTTCATTCTTCTTCTTCTTCTTATTCTTCTTCTTCTCATTCTTAACAACTTTCTTCTTCTTCTTTTCATTCTTATTTCTTTTCTTCTTCTTATTCTTCTTCTTCTTATTCTTCTTCTCATTCTTCTTCTTCTCGTTCTTCTTCTTCCATTCTTCTTCTTTCTTCTTTTCTCATTTCTTCTTCTTCTCATTCTTCTTCTTCATTTTTAACTTCTTCTCATTCTTCTTCTCTCATTCTTCTTTTCTTCCGTTTCTTCTTCTTCTCTTCTTCTTCTCTTCTTCTTCTTCTTCATTCTTCTTCTTCTTCTTCTCATTCTTCTTCTTCTCATTCTTCTTCTTTCTTTTCTCATTCCTCTTCTTATTTCTTCTTCTTCTCATTCTTCTTCTTCACTTCTTCTTTCATTCTTAACCTTTATTCTTCTTCTCATTCTTCTTCTTCTCATTCTTCTTCTTCTTCTTCTCATTCTCTTCTCATTCTTCTTCTCATTCTTCTTCTTCTCTTCTTCGCATTCTTCTCTTCTCATTCTTCTTCTTCGTTCTTCTTCTTCCCGTTCTTCTTCTTCTTTTCTTCTTCTTCAATTCTTCTTCTTCATTCTTAACTTCTTCTCATTTCTTCTTCTTCATTCTTCTTCTCATTCTTCTTCTCACTTCTTCTTCTCTTCATTTCTTCTTCTCTTTTCTTTCTTCTTCTTCTTCTCATTCTTCTTCTTCTCATTCTTCTTCTTCAATTCTTCTTAATTCTTCTTCTTCTTTCTTCTTTCTTCTTTTTTCTTTCTCATTCTTAACTCGTATTTCTTCTTACCTTCTTCTTCTCATTCTTTTCTTCTTATTCTTCTTCATCTTTCTTTTCATTTCTTCTTCTTCTCATTCTTCTTCTTCTCATTCTTTTTATTCTCATTCTTCTTCTTCTCATTCTTCTTCTCATTCTTCTTCTTTCCATTCTTCTTCTTTTCTTAAATTTTTCTTCTCATTCTCTTCTTAACATTCTTCATTCTTCTTCTTCTTCTTCTTCTTCTTCTTCTTCTTTCATTCTTCTTCTTCTCATTCTTCTTCTTCTCATTCTTCTTCTTCTCATTTTTTTCATTCTTCTTCTTCATTCTTCTTTTCTCATTCTTCTTCTTCTCATTCTTCCCCAAATTCATTCTTCTTCTCATTCTTCTTCTCGTTCATTCTTCTTCTTCTTCTTCTTCTTCATTCTTCTTCTTATTCTTCTTCTTCTCTTTTCTTTCTTCTTTCTTCTTCTTCATTTTTTCTCTTCTCGTTCTTCTTCTACTCATTTTCTTCTTCTCTTTCTTCTTCTTCTCATTCTTCTTCTTCTTAACTTCTTCTTCTTAACCTCTTCTTTTCTTCTTCTCATTTCTTCTTCTTCTCATTCTTCTTCTTCTCATTCTTCTTCTTTCTTAACAATTCTTCTTCTTCTTCTTCTTCATTTTTCTTTCTCATTCTTCTTCTTCTTCTTCTTCTTCATTCTTCTTCTTCTTATTCTTCTTCTTCTCATTCTTCTTCTTACTTATTCTTTCTTCTTCATTCTTTTTCTTCTCATTTCTTCTTCTTCTCATTCTTCTTCTTCTCATTCTTCTTCTTCTCATTCTTCTTCTTCTCATTCTTCTTCTCTCATTCTTCTTCTTCTTCTTCTTCTTCTTCTCAAATTCTTCTTCTCATTCTTCTTCTTCTTATTCTTACCATTCTTACTTCTTCTTCTTCTCATTCTTCTTTTTCTTTCTTTCTTCTTCATTTCTTCTTCTTTTTTCTTATTCTTCTCATTCTTCTTCTTCTCATTTTCTTCTTCAAGTTCTTCTTCTTCTCATTCTTTTTCTTCTTCTTCTTCTTCGCAATTCTTCTTCTTCTTCTTAACACCGCGCCTTCTTCTTCGCCTTCTTCTTCTCATTCTTCTTCTTCTTCTTCTTCTCTTTTCTTCTTCTTTCTTCTCATTCTTCTTCTTCTCATTCTTCTTCTTCTAATTCTTCTTTTTCTTCTTCCATTCTTCTTCTCATTTCTTCTTCATTCTTCTTAGCTTTTCTCGAATTAACTTCTTCTTAGTCATTCTTCTTCTTCTCATTCTTCATCTTCTTCTTCTTCTTCTCATTCTTCTTCTTCTCATTCTTCTTCTTTTCTTCTTCTTCTCATTCTTCTTCTCATTTTTTTCTTCTCGTTCTTCTTCTTTTCTTCTTCTTCTCATTTTTCTTCTTTTCTTCTTCTTCTTTCTTCTTCTTTTCTCGTTCTTCTTCTTCTAATTCTTCTTCTTCTTCTTCTTCATTCTTCATTTCTTTTCTTAACTTTCTTCTTCTTCTTCATTCTTACATTCTTCTCATTCTTCATCTTACATTCTTCTTCTTCTCATTCTTCTTTTCTCATTCTTCTTCTCATTCATTCTTCTTCTCATTCTTCTTCTTCTTCTTCTTCTTCTTCTTCTTCTCGTTTCTTCTTCTTCTCATTCTTCGTTCTTCTTCCTTCTTCTTCTTTCGTTCTTCTTCTTCTGCATTTTCTTCTTCTTGCTTCTTCTTTTCATTATTTTCTTCTCATTCTTCTTCTTCTCATTCTTCTTTTCTACATTCTTCTTCTTCTCATTCTTTCTTCTTTCTTAACATTCTTCTTCTTCCTCTTCTTCTTCTCATTCTTCTTCTTCATTCTTCTTCTTCTCATTCTTCTTCTCTTCTTCTTCTCTCATTCTTCTTATTCTCATTCTTCTTCTCATTCTTCTTCTTTTACCATTCTTCTTCTTCTCATTATTTTTCTTCTTCAATTCTTCTTCTTCTTCTAATTCTTCTTCTTCTCATTCTTCTTTTTCTCATTCTTCTTCTCATTCTTCTTCTTTTCATTCTTCTTCTCATTCTTCTTTTTCTTCTTCTTCTTCATTCTTCTTCTTCTCATTCTTCTTCTTCTCATTCTTCTTCTTCTCATTCTTCTTCTTCTCATTCTTCTACTTCTCATTCTTCTTCTTCTCAAACTTCTTTTCTCATTCTTTTTTTCTAATTCTTCTTCTTCTCATTCTTCTTTTCATTTTCTTCTTCTCATTCTTCTTCTTCTCATTCTTCTTCTTATTCTTTTTCTTCTCATTCTTCTTCTTCTCATTCTTCTTCTCATTCTTCTTCTTCTCATTCTTCATCTTATTTCTTCTTCTCATTTCTTCTTTTGATTCTTCTTTTCTCATTCTTCTTCTCAATTCTTTTCTTCTCATTCTTCTTCTCATTCTTCATCTTCTCGTTCTTCTTCTCATTCTTTTTCTCATTCTTTTTCTTCTCATTCTTCTTCTTCTAATTCTTCTTCTTCTTCTTCATTTTTCTTCCCTCTATTTCTTCTTCTCATTCTTTTTCTTCTTCTTTTCTTCTTCTCATTTTCTTCTTTAAATTGTTCATTGTCATTCTTCTTCTTCTCATTCTTCTTCTCATTCTTCTTTTGCTTCATTCTTCTTCTTCTCATTCTTCTTCATTCTCTCATTTCTTCTTCTTCTCATTCTTCTTCTTCTTTTCTTTTTCTTCTCATTCTTCTTCTTCTCATTTCTTTTTCTTCTCATTTTCTTTTCTCTTCTTCTTCTCATTCTTCTTCTTCTCATTCTTCTTCTTTTTCGTTCATCTTTTCTTCTTCTTCTTCATCTTTTCTTCTCATTCTTCTTCTTCTTCACATTCTTCTCATTTCTTCTTCTTCTAATTCTTCTTCTTCTTCATTCTTCTTCATTTCTTTCTTCTTCTTCTCATTCTTCTTCTTCTCATTTTCTTTTTCATTCTTCTTCTTCTCATTCTTCTTTTCTCGTTTCTTCTTTTTTCATTCTTTTTCTCATTCTTCTTCTTCTTCTCATTTTTCTTCTTCTCATTCTTCTTCTTCTCATTTTCTTCTTCTCATTCTTCTTCTCATTCTTCTTCTTCTTCTTCTTCTCATTTTCATCTTCTCCATTCTTCTTCTTCTTCTTCTTATTCTTCATCTTCTCATTCTTCTTCTTCTAATTCTTGCTCTTCACATTCTAATTCTCATTCTTCATCTCCTCATTCTTCATCTTCTCATTCTTCTTCTCATTCTTCTTCTTCTCATTCTTCTTCTTCTCATTCTTTTATTCTCATTCTTCTTCTTCTCATTCTTCTTCTTCTCATTCTTCTTCTTCTCATTCTTCTTCTCATTCTTCTTCTTCTCATTCTTCTTCTTCTCATTCTTCTTCTTTCATTCTTCTTCTTTAAATTCTTCTTCTCATTCTTCTTCTTCACATTCTTCTTCTCATTCATTTTTCTTCTCTTTCTTCATCTTCTGATTCTTCTTCTCATTCTTCATCTTCTCATTCTTCACCTCATTCTTCTTCTTCACATTCTTCTTCTCATTCTTCTTCTTCTCATTCTTCTTCTTCTCATTCTTCTTCTTCTTCTTTTTCGCTTTTCATTCTTCCCTCTCTTTTTCTTCTCATTCTTCTTCTTCATTCTTTTCTTAACTCATTCTTCATTTCTCATTCTTCTTCTTCACATTCTTCTTCTCATTCTTTTTCTTCTCTTTCTTCATCTTCTCATTCTTCTTCTTATTCCCCATCTTCTCATTCTTCTTCATATTCTTCTTCTTATTCTTCTTTTTCACATTCTTCTTTCTTATTCTTTTTCTTCACATTCTTTTTTCTTCTTCTCATTCATCATCTCATTCTTTTCTTCTTTTCATTCTTCTTCTCATTCTTCTTCTTCTTCTTCAACTTCTCATTCTTCTTCTTTCTTATTCTTACCGTTCTTCTTCTTCTCATTCTTAAATCTCATTCTTCTTCTCATTCTTCATCTTCTCATTCTTCTTCTTCTCATTCTTAACTTCTCATTTCTTCTTCTTCTCCCTTCTTCTTCTTCTCATTCTTCTTCTCATTTCTTCATTTCTTATTCTTCTTATTCTTCTATTCTCATTCTTCATCTTCATTCATTTTCTCATTCTTCTTCTCATTCTTCTTCTTCTCATCAACATCATTCTTCTTTTCTCTTTTCTTCTTCTTCCATTTCTTCTTCTTCATTCTTCTTCTTCTCATTCTTCTTCTCGTTTCTTTTTGTTCTCATTTTCTTCTTTCTCATTCTTCTTCTCATTCATTTTCTTCGGCTCATTCTTCTACTTCTCATTCTTTTCTTCTCATTCTTTTTCTTCTCAATTTTCTTCTTCTTCATTTTCTCTTCATTCTTCTTCTTCTCATTCTTCTTCTTCTCGATCTTTTCTTCATTCTTCTTTTCTCATTCTTCTTCTTCTCTTTCTTTCACCGTTCTTTTTCTTCTCATTCTTCTTCTCATTCTTCTTTTCATTCTTCCTCTTCTTCTCATTCTTCTTCTTCTCATTCTTCTTCTTAATTCTTCTTTTTCACATTCTTCATCTTTTTCATTCTTCTTCTTCTTTTGTTCTTCTTCTTTCATTCTTCTTTCTCATTCTTCTTCTCATTCTTCTTCTTCTCATTCTTCTTCTCATTCTTCTTCTTATTCTTCTTCTTCTCATTCTTCTTCTTTTTCTTCTAATTAATAATTCTTCTTCTTCTCATTTTCTTCTTATTTTCTTACTTAACTTCTCATTCTTCTTCCATTCTTCTTTTCATTTTCATTTCATTCTTCTTCTTTCATTCTTCTTCCTCATTCTTCTTCTTCTCATTCTTCTTCTTCTCATTCTTCTTCTTCTCATTCTTCTTCTTTCATTCTTCTTCTTCTCATTCTTTTCTTCGTTCTTCTTCTTTTTCTTCATCGTCTTCTTCTTCACATTCTTCTTTTCCTCATTTCTTCTTCTTCTTCTTCTTCTCATTCTTCTTCTTCTCATTCTTCATCTTTTCATTCTTCTTCTTCTCATTCTTCTTCTTCTCATTCTTCTTCTTCTCGTATTCTTCTTTTCATTATTCTTCTCTTCTTCTTCTCATTCTTTTTTTCTTCTTGTCATTCTTCTTCTTTTCTCATTCTTCTTCTTCATTCTTCTTCTTCTCATTCTTCTTCTTCTCATTTTCTTTTCTTCTTCTTCTTCTCATTAACCTTCTTCTTCTCATTCATTTCTTCATCTTCTCATTCTTCATTCTTCTCATTCTTCTTCTCATTCTTCTTTCTTTTTCTTCTTCTTCTTCTTCTCATTCTTCTTCTTCTTCAATTCTTTCTTCTCTCTTCTTCCCATTCTTCTTCTCATTCTTCTCTTTTCTTCTTCTTATTTTCTTCTCATTGTTTATGTCATTCTTCTTCTTCTCATTTTCTTCTATTTCTCATTCTTCTTCTTCTTCTTCCTTTTCTTCATCTTTCATTCTTCATCTCATTTTTCTTCTTCTCATTCTTCTTCTCATTCTTCTTCTTCTCATTCTTCTTCTAACCTTCTTCTCATTTCTTCTTCTTCTCATTCTTAACTTGCTCTTTCTTCATTCTAATTCTCATTCTTCATTCTTCTTCTCATTCTTCTTCATCTCATTCTTCTTCTTCTCATTCTTCTTCTTCTCATTCTTCTTCCTCTCATTCTTCTTCTTCTCATTCTTCTTCTTCTTCTTCTCGTGCATTCTTCTTCCTTCTTAACTTCTTCTTATTCCTTCTTCTTCTCATTCTTCTTCTTCTCATTCTTCTTCCCTCTCATTCTTCTTTTCATTTCATTTCTTCTTATTCTTTCTTTTCTTCTTAACTTCTTTAAATTCTTTTCTTCTCATTCTTTTTCAACTTCTTTTTAACGATTATTCATTTTTCTTCTCTTCTTCTTATTCTTTATATCTTCTTCTTCTTCTTCTTTAATTCTTCTTCTTCTCATTTCTTCTTATCGTTTTTTCTTCTTCTCATTTTCTTCTCGCCTGCTTCTTTTATTCTTTCTTCTTTTCATTCTTCTTCTTCCTTTCATTCTTCTTCTTCTCATTTCTTAACTTCTCCTTTCCTCTTCTTAACAGATTCCTCTTTCTTCTTATTCTTCTTCTTCTCATTCTTCTTCTCATTCATCATTTCTTCTTTTCTTCTCATTCATCTTTTGATTGTTTCATTCTTCTTCTCATTCTCCTTCTTTATTCTTTTCTCATTCTTCTTCTTCTTCATTCTTCTTCATTAATTTTCTTCTCTTCTTCTTCTTCTTCTTCTTAACGTCTCCGTCTTGTTAATTCTTCTTCATATTCTTCTTCTCATTCTTCTTCTTCGCATTCTTTTCTTCTTCTTCTTCATTTCTATTCTTCTTTTCTCACTCTTCATTTCTCATTCTTCTTCTTCACATTCTTCATCTCTCGTTTCTTCTTCACATTTCCTTCTTCTTCTCATTCTTCTCTCTTCTTCTTATTTCTTCTTCTCATTTTTCTCATTCTTCTTAACATTCTTCTCATTCTTCTTCTTCTCATTCTTCTTCTTCATTGTTCTTCTTCTTCTCACATTCTTCTCATTCTTCTTCATTCACATTCTCTTCTTCTCATTCTTCTTCTTCTTATCTTCTTCTTCTCATTTTTCTTCTCATTCTTCTTCTTCTCATTCTTCTTCTCCATTCTTCTTCCTCTCTTCTTCTTCTCTTTCTTCTTCTTTCATTCTTCTTTTCTCATTCTTCTTCTTCTTCTCATTCTTCTTCTTCTCAATTCTTCTTCCTTTCTTCTTTTTCTTCTTTTTCTTCTTCTTCTCATTCTTCTTAACCTCTCATTCATCTTCTCATTCTTCTTCTTACCATTCTTCTTAACTTGGTTTCTTAAATTGTTCTCATTCTTCTTCTTCTCATTCTTCTTTTCTTCATTCTTCTTCTTCTCATTCTTCTTCTTCTCATTTCTTCATATAATTCTTCTTCTTCTTCTTTTCTTCTTCTTTTCTTCTCATTTCTTAACAACTCGTTCTTTCTTCTTCGCGATCTTTATCTTCTTCATTTTTTTCTTTTCATTTTCTTCTTCTCATTCTTCTTCTTCTCATTCTTCTTCTTTATTTCTTCATCTTCTCTTCTTCTTCATTATTCTTCTTCTTTTCTTCTTTTCTCATTTCTTCTTCTTCGTTCATCATCTTCTTCTTCTTGTTCTTAATTAATTCTTTTCTCATTCTTTCTTCTTCTTCTTCTTCTCATTCTTCTTCTTCTCATTCTTCTTCTTCTCATCCTTCTTCTTCTCATTCTTCTTCTTTTCATTCTTCTTCTTCTCATTCTTATTCTCATTCTTTATCTTCCTTCTCATTTCTTCTTCTTCTTTTCTTGTTCTTACTTCTAATCTTCTTCTTCTCATTCTTCTTCCATTCTTCTTCTCATTCTTCTTCTCATTCTTCTTCTTCTTTCTTCTTCTTCTCATTGTTCTTCTCATTCTTCTTCTTCTCATTCTTCTTCTTGTTAATTCTTCTTCTCATTCTTCATCTTTTCATTGTTCTTCTTCACATTTTCCTTCAAACTTTTCTTCTTCTCAATCTTCTTCTTATCATTCTTCTTCTTCATAGTTTTCTCATTCTTCTTCTTAACATTCTTCTCATTCTTCTTCTTGACATTCTTCTCATTCTTCTACTTCTCATTCTTCTTCTCATTCTTCTTCTTCTCATTCTTCTTCTTCTCATTCTTCTTCTCTTTCTTCTTCTTCTCATTCTTCTTCTCATTCTTCTTCTTCTCATTCTTCTTCTCATTCTTCTTCTTCTCATTCTTCTTTTCTTCCTCTTCTCATTCTTCTTCTCATTCTTCTTCTTCTTACCTCTCTTCTTCTTTCTTCTTCTCATTCTCATTCTTCTTCTTCTCATTCTTCTTCTTCTTCTCATTCTTCTGCTCATTCTTCTTCTCATTCTTCTTCTTCTCATTCTTCTTCTTCTCATTCTTCTTCTTCTCATTCTTCTTCTCATTCTTCTTCTTCTCATTCTTCTTCTTCTCATTCTTCTTTTTCTCATTCTTCTTCTTCTCATTCTTCTTCTTCTCATTCTTCTTTTCAATTTTCTTCTTTTCAATTTTCTTCTTCTCATTTTTCTTCTTCTCATTCTTCTTCTTCTCATTCTTCTTCTTCTCATTCTTCTTCTTCTCATTCTTCTTTTTCATTTTCTTCTTCATTTCTTCATCTTCTCATTTTCTTCTTCCATTCTTCATCTTCTTCTTCTTTTTTTTCTTCTTCTTTTCTTCTTCTTCTTCTTCTCATTCCTCTTCTTCTCATTCTTCTTCTTCTCATTCTTCTTCCGCGGCATTCTTCTTCTTCTCATTCTTCTTCTTCTTATTCTTCTTCTCATTCTTCTTCTTCTCATTTCTCATATTCTTATTCTTCTCATTCATCATATTCTCATTCTTCTTCTCATTCATCATATTCTCATTCTTCTTCTCATTCATCATATTCTCATTCTTCTTCTTCTCATTCTTCTTCTTCTTCTTCCTCTTCTCATTCTTCTTCTCATTCTTCTTCTTCTCATCCTTCTTCTCTTTCTTCTTCTTCTCATTCTTTTTCTTCTTAACATTCTTCCTCTTCACATTTCTTTCTTCTCGTTTCTTCTTCTTCTCTTCTTCTTCTTCTCATTCTTAACTATTTCTTATTCTTACATTTTCTTCTTCTTCCTTCATTCTTTTCATTCTTAATCTTTTCATTCTTCTTCTTCCTTCTTCTTCTAATTTTTCTTTTCTTCTAATTCTTTATCTTCTCATTCTTTTTCTTCTCAATCTTCTTCTTCTTCTTCTTCTTCTCATTCTTCTTCTTCTAATTCTTCTTCTTCTCGTTCTTCTTCTTGTCATTCTTCTACTTCTCATTATTTTTATTCACATTATTCTTCTCATTCTTCTTCTCATTCTTCTTCTCATTCTTCTTCTTCACATTCTTCTTCTCATTCTTCTTCTTCTCATTCTTCTTCTTCTCCTTCTTCTTCTTCTCATTTTTCTTTTTCTCGTTCTTCTTCTTCTCATTCTTCTTCTTCTCATTCTTCTTCTTCTAATTCTTCTTCGTCTCATTCTTCATCTTCTCATTCATCATATTCTTATTCGTCTTCTCATTCATCATATTCTCATTCTTCTTCTCATTCATCATAATCTCATTCTTCTTCTCATTGTTCTTCTTCTTCTTCTAATTCTTGTACTTCTTAATCTTCTTCTTCCCATTCTTCTTCTCATTTTCTTCTTATTCTTCTTCTTCGCATTCTTCTTCTTCACATTGTTTATGTCATTCTTCTTCTTCTCATTCTTCTATTTCTCATTCTTCTATTTCACATTCTTCTTCCTATCATTCTTCTTCTCATTCTTCATCTTTTCATTGTTCTTCTTCACATTCTTCTTCTTCACATTCTTCTTCTTCTCATTTTTCTTCTTCTCATTCTTCTTCTCATTCTTCTTATCTTTCTTTCTTCTTCTCATTCTTTTCTCATTCTTCTTCTTCTCATTCTTCTTCTTCTCATTCTTCTTCTTCTCATTCTTCTTCTTCTCATTCTTCTTCTTCTCATTTTCTTCTTCTCATTCTTCTTCTTCTCATTCTTCTTCTTCTCATTCTTCTTCTTCTTATTCGTCATCTTCTCATTCTTCTTTCTTTCTTCTTCTTCTTTTCATTCGTTAAACAATTCTTTCTTCTTTTCTTCTTCTTGTCATTCTTCTTCTCATTCTTTTTCTCGTTCTTCTTCTTCTGATTATTCATTCTTCTTCTCATTCTTCTTATTCTTCTCATTCTTCTTCTTCTCTTATTCTTTGAATTCTTCTTCTTCTCATTCTTCTTGTATTAATTTTTCTTCTTCTCATTCTTCTGCTCACTCTTCTTCTCATTCTTCTTCTTTTCATTCTTCTTCTTCTCGTTCTTGTTCTTCTCATTCTTCTTCTTCTCATTCTTCTTCTTCTCATTCTTCTTCTTCTCATTCCTCTTCTTCTCATTCCTCTTCTTCTTATTCTTCTTCTCATTCTTCTTCTTCTCATTCATCATATTCTTATGCTTCTTCTCATTCATCATTTCATGCTTCTTCTCATTCATCATATTCTCATTCTTCTTCTGGACCGTTGTTTCTTCTTCTTCTAATTCTTGTTCTTCTTAATCTTCTTCTTGCCATTCTTCTTCTCATTCTTTTTCTCATTCTTCTTCTTCGCATTCTTCTTCTTCACATTGTTCATGTCATTCTTCTTGTTCTCATTCTTCTGTTTCACAATCTTCTTCCTATCATTCTTCATCTTTTCATTGTTCTTCTTCACATTCTTCTTCAAATTTTTCTTCTTCTCAATCTTCTTCTTCTCATTTTTCTTCTTCTCATTCTTCTTCTTTTCATTCTTCTTCTTCATAGTCTTCTCATTCTTCTTCTTAACATTCTTCTCATTCTTCTTCTTGACATTCTTCTCATTCTTCATTCTTCTTCTTCTCATTCCTCTTCTCATTCTTCTTCTTCTCATTCCTCTTCTCATTCTTCTTCTTCTCATTCTTCTTCTCATTCTTCTCATTCTTCTTCTTCTCATTCTTCTTCTCTTTCTTCTTCTTCTCATTCTTCTTCTCCTTCTTCTTCTTCTCATTCTTCTTCTCATTCTTCTTCTTCTCATTCTTCTTCTCATTCTTCTTCTTCTCATCGCTTCTTTCTTTCTTCTTCATTTCTTTTTCTTCTTCTTCTTAAATTCTTACGCTCATTCTTCTTCTCAATTTCTTCTTCTCATTCTTCTTCTTCTCATTCTTCTTCTTCTCATTCGTCTTCTTTTTCTTCTTCCATTCTTCTTCTCATTCTTCTTTTCAATTTTCTTCTTCTCATTTTTCTTCTTCTCATTCTTCTTCTTCTCATTCTTCTTATTCTTATTCTTTTTCTTCTCATTCTTCTCATTCTTCTACTTCTCATTCTTCTTTTCATTTTTCTTCTTCTCATTCTTCAGCTTCTCATTCTTCAGCTTCTCATTCTTCATCTTCTCATTCTTTTTTCTTATTCCTTTTCTCCTTCTTCTTCTTCTTCCTCTTCTTCTCATTTCTTCTTCTTTTTCATTTCTTCTTCTTTTCATTCTTCTTCTTCTCATTCTTCTTTTGTTATTCTTCTTCTTCTCATTCCTCTTCTTCTTATTCTTTTTCTTCATTCTTCTTCTTCTCATTCATTACATTCTTATTCTTCTTCTCATTCATCATTATTCTCATTTCTTCCTCTTCTCATTCATCATATTCGTTCTTCTCATTCATCATATTCTCATTCTTCTTCTCATTCTTCTTCTTCTTCTTCTAATCCTTGTTCTTCTTATTCTTCTTCTTCACATTCTTCTTCTCATTCTTCTTCTCATTCTTCTTCTCATTCTTCTTCTCATTCTTCTTTGCATTCTTCTATTTCTTATTCTTCTGTTTCACATTCTTCTTCCTATCATTCTTCTTCTCATTCTTAATCTTTTCATTGTTCTTCTTCACATTCGTCTTCTAATTTTTCTTCTTCTAATTCTTTATCTTCTCATTCTTTTTCTTCTCAATCTTCTTCTTCTCATTCTTCTTCTTCTCATTCTTCTTCTTCTCATTCTTCTTCTCCTCATTCCTCTTCTTCTTATTCTTCTTCTCATTCTTCTTCTTCTCATTCATCATATTCTCATTCTTTTCTCATTCATCATATTCTCATTCTTCTTCTCATTCATCATATTCTCATTCTTCTTCTCATTCATCATATTCTCATTCTTCTTCTCATTCATCATATTCTCATTCTTCTTCTCATTCATCATATTCTCATTCTTCTTCTCATTCTTCTTCTTCTTCTTCTCATTCTTCTTCTGTTTCTTCTAATTCTTGTTCTTCTTATTCTTCTTCTTCACATTCTTCTTCTCATTCTTCTTCTCATTCTTCCTCTTCATATTGTTCATGTCATTCTTCTTCTTTTGATTCTTCTATTTCTCATTCTTCTGTTTCACATTCTTCTTCCTATCATTCTTCTTTTCATTGTTCTTCTTCACATTCTTCTTCTAATTTTTCTTCTTCTAATTCTTTATCTTCTCATTCTTTTCTTCTCAATCTTCTTCTTCTCATTCTTCTTTTCAAATTCTTCTTCTTGGCATTCTTCTCATTCTTAATTTCATTCACATTCTTCTCTCTTTTCTTCTTCTCGATTTCTTCTTCTTATACATTCTTTCATTTCTTCTTCTCATTTTTCTTATTCTTCTCATTCTTCTTCTTCTCATTATTCTTCTAATTCTTCTTCTTCTCATTCTTCCTCTGCTAATTTTTTCTTCTTCTCATTCTTCTCGCTCATTCTTCTTCAATTCTTCTTCTTCTCATTCTTCTTCTTCTCATTCTTCTTTTTCTTATTCTTCTTCTTCTCATTCTTCGTCTTCTCTTTCATCTTTTTCTCATTCTTCTTCTTCTCATTCTTCTTCTGAATTTTCTTCTTCTCCTTTTTCTTCTTCTCATTCTTCTTCTTCTTCTTCGCATTCTTCTTCTTCTCATTCTTCTTCTTCTTATTCTTCTTCTTCTCATTCTTCTTCTTCTCATTCTTCTTCTTCTTATTCTTCTTCTTCTCATTCTTCTTCTTCTTCTCATTCTTCTTCTTCTCATTCTTCTTCCTTCTCATTCTTCTTCTTGTCATTCTCCTTCTCATTTTTCTTCTTCTCATTCTTCAGCTTCGCATTCTTCATTTTCTCATTCTTTTTTCTTATTCCTTTTCTTCTTCTTCTTCTTCTCATTCCTCTTCTTCTCATTCTTCTTCTTCTCATTCTTCTTCTTGTTATTCCTCTTCTTCTCATTCCTCTTCTTCTTATTCTTTTTCTCATTCTTCTTCTTCTCATTCATCATATTCTTATTTTTCTTCTCATTCATCATATTCTCATTCTTCTTCTCATTCATCATATTCTCATTCTTCTTCTCATTCATCATATTCTCATTGTTCTTCTCATTCATCATATTCTCATTTTCTTCTTCTCATTCTTAACATACCATCGCTTCTTTCTTCATCATTCTTCTTCTTCTTATTCTTCTTCTTCTCATTCTTCTTATTCTTCTTCTTCTTCTCATTCTTCTTCTTCTTCTCATTCTTCTTCTTGTCATTCTTCTTCTTGTCATTCTTCTTCTCATTTTTCTTCTTCTCATTTTCACCTTCTCAATCTTCTTCTTCTCATTCTTCTTCTCTTTCTTCTTCTTCTCATTCTTCTTCTCTTTCTTCTTCTTCTCATTCTTCTTCTTACTTCTTCTTCTCATTCTTCTTCTCATTCTTTTTCTTCTCATTCTTCTTCTCTTTCTTCTTCTTATAATTTCTTCTACTCATTCCTCTTCTTCTCATTCTTTTTCTCATTCTTCTTCTTCTGATTATTCATTCTTCTACTCATTCTTCTTCTTCTCATTATTATTCTAATTCTTCTTCTTCTCATTCTTCTTCTACTAATTTTCTTCTTCTCATTCTTCTGCTCATTCTTCTTCTCATTCTTCTTCTTCTCATTCATCTTCTCATTCTTCTTCTTCATTCATCTTCTCATTCTTCTTCGTCTCATTCATCTTCTCATTCTTCTTCTTCTCATTCTTCTTTTTCTCATTCTTCTTTTTCTCATTCTTCTTCTTCTCATTCTTCTTCTTCTCATTGTTCTTCTTCTCATTTTCTTTTTCTCATTCTTTATTTATTCTCCGTTCTTGCTTCTTCTCATTCTTCTTTTTCATCTTCTTCTTCTCATTCTTCTTCTTCTCATTCCTCTTCTTCTCATTCTTCTTCTTCTCATTTTCTTCTTCTCATTATTCTTCTTCTCATTCTTCTTCTTCTCATTCTTCTTCTTCTTATTCTTCTTCTTCTCATTCTTCTTCTTCTCATTCTTCTTCTTCTTCTTCTTCTTCTTCTTCTCATTTTTCTTCTTCATTCTTCTTCTTCTTCTCATTCTTCTTCTTGTCATTCTTCCTCTTCTTCTCATTCTTCTTCTTGTCATTCTTCTTCTTCTTCTCATTCTTCTTCTTGTCATTCTTCTTCTCATTTTTCTTCTTCTCATTTTTCAGCTTCTCATTCTTAACTGCTCTTAACTTCTTCTTCATTCTTCTTCTCATTCTTCTTCTTCTCAATCTTCTTCTTCTCATTCTTCTTCTCATTCTTCTTCTCATTCTTCTTTTTCTTATTCCACTTCTCATTCTACTTCTCATTCTTGTTCTTCTCATTCTTCTTCTCTTTCTTCTTCTTCTCATTCTTCTTCTTCTCATTGTTTTTCTCATTCTTCTTCTTCTAATTATTCATTCTTCTTCTCATTCTTCTTCTTCTAATTATTCATTCTTCTTCTCATTCTTCTTCTTCTAATTCTTCTTCGTCTCATTCTTCATCTTCTCATCCATCATATTCTTATTCTTCTTCTCATTCATCATATTCTCATTCTTCTTCTCATTCATCATAATCTCATTCTTCTTCTCATTGTTCTTCTTCTTCTTCTAATTCTTGTACTTCTTAATATTCTTCTTCCCATTCTTCTTCTCATTTTCTTCTCATTCTTCTTCTTCGCATTCTTCTTCTTCACATTGTTTATGTCATTCTTCTTCTTCTCATTCTTCTATTTCTCATTCTTCTATTTCAAATTCTTCTTCCTATCATTCTTCTTCTCATTCTTCATCTTTTCATTGTTCTTCTTCACATTCTTCTTCTTCTCATTTCTTCTTCTCATTCTTCTTCTTCTCATTCTTCTTCTCATTCTTCTTCTCTTTCTTCTTCTTCTCATTCTTCTTCTCATTCTTCTTCTTCTCATTCTTCTTCTTCTCATTCTTCTTCTCATTCTTCTTCTTCTCATTCTTCTTCTTCTCATTCTTCTTCTCATTCTTCTTCTTCTCATTCTTCTTCTTCTTATTCCTCTTCTCATTTTTCTTTTCTTTCTTCTTCTTCTCATTCTTCTTTTCATTCTTCTTCTTCTCATTCTTCTTCTTCTTATTCTTCTTCTTCTCATTCTTCTTTTTCTTCTTCTTCTCATTCTTCTTCTCATTCTTTTTCTCATTCTTCTTCTTCTGATTATTCATTCTTCTTCTTCATTCATTCTTCTCATTTCTTTATTCTTTTCTTCTTCTTAATTCTTCTTCTTCTCATTCTTCTTGTATTAATTTTTCTTCTTCTCATTCTTCTGCTCACTCTTATTCTCATTCTTCTTCTTTTCATTCTTCTTCTTCTCGTTCTTGTTCTTCTCATTCTTCTTCTTCTCATTCTTCTTCTTCTCATTCTTCTTCTTCTCATTCTTCTTCTCATTCTCTTCTTCTCATTCCTCTTCTTCTTATTCTTCTTCTCATTCTTCTTCTTCTCATTCATCATATTCTTATGCTTCTTCTCATTCATCATATTCTCATTCTTCTTCTCATTCATCATATTCTCATTCTTCTTCTCGTTGTTGTTCTTCTTCTTCTAATTCTTGTTCTTCTTAATCTTCTTCTTGCCATTCTTCTTCTCATTCTTCTTCTCATTCTTCTTCTTCGCATTCTTCTTCTTCACATTGTTCATATCATTCTTCTTCTTCTCATTCTTCTGTTTCACATTCTTCTTCCTATCATTCTTCATCTTTTCATTGTTCTTCTTCACATTCTTCTTCAAATTTTCTTCTTCTCAATCTTCTTCTTCTCATTTTTCTTCTTCTCATTCTTCTTCTTTTCATTCTTCTTCTTCATAGTCTTCTCATTCTTCTTCTTAACATTCTTCTCATTCTTCTTCTTGACATTCTTCTCATTCTTCTACTTCACATTCTTCTTCTCATTCTTCTTCTTCTCATTCCTCTTCTCATTCTTCGTCTCATTCTTCTTCTTCTCATTCTTCTTCTCTTTCTTCTTCTTCTCATTCTTCTTCTCATTCTTCTTCTTCTCATTCTTCTTCTTCTTATTCCTCTTCTCATTCTTCTTCTCATTCTTCTTCTTCTTATCCTTCTTCTCTTTCTTCTTCTTCTCATTCTTCTTCTTCTCATTCTTCTTATTCTTCTCATTCTTCTGCTCATTCTTCTTCTCATTCTTCTTCTTCTCATTCTTCTTCTTCTCATTCTTCTTTTTCTCATTCTTCTTCTTCTCATTCTTCTTCTTCTCATTCTTAATCTTCTCATTCTTCTTTTCAATTTTCTTCTTCTCATTCTTCTTCTTCTCATTCTTCTTATTCTTATTCTTTTTCTTCTCATTCTTCTTCGTCTCATTCTTCTTCTTCTCATTCTTCTACTTCTCATTCTTCTTTTCATTTTTCTTCTTCTCATTCTTCAGCTTCTCATTCTTCAGCTTCTCATTCTTCATCTTCTCATTCTTTTTTCTTATTCCTTTTCTCCTTCTTCTTCTTCTCATTCCTCTTCTTCTCATTCTTCTTCTTCTCATTCTTCTTCTTCTCATTCTTCTTCTTCTTCTTCTAATCCTTGTTCTTCTTATTCTTCTTCTTCACATTCTTCTTCTCATTCTTCTTCTCATTCTTCTTCTCATTCTTCTATTTCTTATTCTTCTGTTTCACATTCTTCTTCCTATCATTCTTCTTCTCATTCTTAATCTTTTCATTGTTCTTCTTCACATTCTTCTTCTAATTTTTCTTCTTCTAATTCTTTATCTTCTCATTCTTTTTCTTCTCAATCTTCTTCTTCTCATTCTTCTTCTTCTCATTCTTCTTCTTCTCATTCTTCTTCTCCTCATTCCTCTTCTTCTTATTCTTCTTCTCATTCTTCTTCTTCTCATTCTTCTTCTTCTCATTCATCATATTCTTATTCTTTTCTCATTCATCATATTCTCATTCTTCTTCTCATTCATCATATTCTCATTCTTCTTCTCATTCATCATATTCTCATTCTTCTTCTCATTCATCATATTCTCATTCTTCTTCTTCTTAACCTTCTCATTTCTTCTTCTTTTCTTCTAATTCTTGTTCTTCTTATTCTTCTTCTTCAATTTCTTTCTTCTTCATTCTTCCTCTTCATACTGTTCATGTCATTTCTTCTTCTTTTCATTCTTCTATTTCTCATTCTTCTGTTTCACATTCTTCTTCCTATCATTCTTCTTTTCATTGTTCTTCTTCACATTCTTCTTCTAATTTTTCTTCTTCTAATTCTTTATCTTCTCATTCTTTTTCTTCTCAATCTTCTTCTTCTCATTCTTCTTCTTCTCATTCTTCTTCTTCTCATTCTTCTTCTCTCATTCCTCTTCTTCTTATTCTTCTTCTCATTCTTCTTCTCATTCTTCTTCTTCTCATTCATCATATTCTTATTCTTTTCTCATTCATCATATTCTCATTCTTCTTCTCATTCATCATATTCTCATTCTTCTTCTCATTCATCATATTCTCATTCTTCTTCTCATTCATCATATTCTCATTCTTCTTCTCATTCTTCTTCTTCTTCTTCTCATTCTTCTTCTGTTTCTTCTAATTCTTGTTCTTCTTATTCTTCTTCTTCACATTCTTCTTCTCATTCTTCCTCTTCATACTGTTCATGTCATTCTTCTTCTTTTCATTCTTCTATTTCTCATTCTTCTGTTTCACATTCTTCTTCCTATCATTCTTCTTTTCATTGTTCTTCTTCACATTCTTCTTCTAATTTTTCTTCTTCTAATTCTTTATCTTCTCATTCTTTTTCTTCTCAATCTTCTTCTTCTCATTCTTCTTCTTTCTTCTACTTCAAATTCTTCTTCTTGGCAATCTTCTCATTCTTCTTCTTCACATTCTTCTCATTCTTCTTCTCTTTCTTCTTCTCCTCATTCTTCTTCTTCTGATTATTCATTCTTCTTCTCATTTTTCTTATTCTTCTCATTCTTCTTCTTCTCATTATTCTTCTAATTCTTCTTCTTCTCATTCTTCCTCTACTAATTTTTCTTCTTCTCATTCTTCTACTCATTCTTCTTCTCATTCTTCTTCTTCTCATTCTTCTTCTTCTCATTCTTCTTTTTCTTATTCTTCTTCTTCTCATTCTTCGTCTTCTCATTCATCTTTTTCTCTTTCTTCTTCGTCTCATTCTTCTTCTGAATTTTCTTCTTCTCCTTTTTCTTCTTCTCATTCTTCTTCTTCTTCTTCGCATTCTTCTTCTTCGCATTCTTCTTCTTCTCATTCTTCTTCTTCTTATTCTTCTTCTTCTCATTCTTTTTCTTCTCATTCTTCTTCTTCTTATTCTTCTTCTTCTCATTCTTCTTCTTCTTCTCATTCTTCTTCTTGTCATTCTCCTTCTCATTTTTCTTCTTCTCATTCTTCAGCTTCTCATTCTTCATTTTCTCATTCTTTTTTCTTATTCCTTTTCTTCTTCTTCTTCTTCTCATTCCTCTTCTTCTCATTCTTCTTCTTCTCATTCTTCTTCTTGTTATTCCTCTTCTTCTCATTCCTCTTCTTCTTATTCTTTTTCTCATTCTTCTTCTTCTCATTCATCATATTCTTATTTTTCTTCTCATTCATCATATTCTCATTCTTCTTCTCATTCATCATATTCTCATTCTTCTTCTTATTCATCATATTCTCATTGTTCTTCTCATTCATCATATTCTCATTTTTCTTCTTCTCATTCTTCTTCTTCTCCTTCTTCTTCTTCTCATTCTTCTTCTTCTTATTCTTCTTCTTCTCATTCTTCTCATTCTTCTTCTCTTTCTTCTTCTTCTCATTCTTCTTCTCATTCTTCTTCTCATTCTTCTTCTTCTCATTCTTCTTCTTACTTCTTCTTCTCATTCTTCTTCTCATTCTTTTCTTCTCATTTCTTCTTCTCTTTCTTCTTCTTCTCATTCTTCTTCTTATTCTTCTTCTCATTCTTCTTCTCATTCTTTTTCTTCTCATTCTTCTTCTCTTTCTTCTTCTTCTCATTCTTCTACTCATTCCTCTTCTTCTCATTCTTTTTCTCATTCTTCTTCTTCTGATTATTCATTCTTCTACTCATTCTTCTTCTTCTCATTATTATTCTAATTCTTCTTCTTCTCATTCTTCTTCTACTAATTTTCTTCTTCTCATTCTTCTGCTCATTCTTCTTCTCATTCTTCTTCTTCTCATTCATCTTCTCATTCTTCTTCTTTTCATTCATCTTCTCATTCTTCTTCATCTCATTCATCTTCTCATTCTTCTTCTTCTCATTCTTCTTTTTCTCATTCTTCTTTTTCTCATTCTTCTTCTTCTCATTCTTCTTCTTCTCATTGTTCTTCTTCTCATTTTTCTTTTTCTCATTCTTCTTCTTCTCATTCTTCTTCTTCTCATTCTTCTTTTTCTCAATCTTCTTCTTCTCATTCTTCTTGTTCTCATTCCTCTTCTTCTCAATGTTCTTCTTCTCATTTTTCTTCTTCTCATTATTCTTCTTCTCCTTCTTCTTCTTCTCATTCTTCTTCTTATTATTCTTCTTCTTCTCATTCTTCTTCTTCTCATTCTTCTTCTTCTTCTTCTTCTTCTTCTTCTCATTCTTCTTCTTGTCATTCTTCTTCTTCTTCTCATTCTTCTTCTTGTCATTCTTCCTCTTCTTCTCATTCTTCTTCTTGTCATTCTTCTTCTTCTTCTCATTCTTCTTCTTGTCATTCTTCTTCTCATTTTTCTTCTTCTCATTTTTCAGCTTCTCATTCTTCTTCTTCTCTTTCTTCTTCTTCTCATTCTTCTTCTCATTCTTCTTCTTCTCAATCTTCTTCTTCTCATTCTTCTTCTCATTCTTCTTCTTCTCATTCTTCTTTTTCTTATTCCACTTCTCATTCTACTTCTCATTCTTGTTCTTCTCATTCTTCTTCTCTTTCTTCTTCTTCTCATTCTTCTTCTTCTCATTCTTCTTCTTCTCATTCATCTCCTCATTCTTCTTCTTCTCATTCATCTTCTCATTCTTCTTCTTTTCATTCATCTTCTCATTCTTCTTCATCTCATTCATCTTCTCATTCTTCTTCTTCTCATTCTTCTTTTTCTCATTCTTCTTTTTCTCATTCTTCTTCTTCTCATTCTTCTTCTCATTGTTCTTCTTCTCATTTTTCTTTTTCTCATTCTTCTTCTTCTCATTCTTCTTCTTCTCATTCTTCTTTTTCTCAATCTTCTTCTTCTCATTCTTCTTGTTCTCATTCCTCTTCTTCTCAATGTTCTTCTTCTCATTTTTCTTCTTCTCATTATTCTTCTTCTCCTTCTTCTTCTTCTCTTTCTTCTTCTTCTTCTTCTTCTTCTCATTCTTCTTCTTCTCATTCTTCTTCTTCTTCTTCTTCTTCTTCTTCTCATTCTTCTTCTTGTCATTCTTCTTCTTCTTCTCATTCTTCTTCTTGTCATTCTTCTCTTCTTCTCATTCTTCTTCTTGTCATTCTTCTTCTTCTTCTCATTCTTCTTCTTGTCATTCTTCTTCTCATTTTTCTTCTTCTCATTTTTCAGCTTCTCATTCTTCTTCTTCTCTTTCTTCTTCTTCTCATTCTTCTTCTCATTCTTCTTCTCATTCTTCTTCTTCTCAATCTTCTTCTTCTCATTCTTCTTCTTCTCATTCTTCTTTTTCTTATTCCACTTCTCATTCTACTTCTCATTCTTGTTCTTCTCATTCTTCTTCTCTTTCTTCTTCTTCTCATTCTTCTTCTTCTCATTCTTTTTCTCATTCTTCTTCTTCTAATTATTCATTCTTCTTCTCATTCTTCTTCTTCTCATTATTATTCTAATTCTTCTTCTTCTCATTCTTCTTCTTCTCATTCATCTCCTCATTCTTCTTCTTCTCATTCATCTTCTCATTCTTCTTCTTCTCATTCTTCTTTTTCTCATTCTTCTTCTTCTCATTCTTCTTCTTCTCATTGTTCTTCTTCTCAATCTTCTTCTTCTCATTCTTCTTCTTCTCATTCTTCTTTTTCTCAATCTTCTCCTTCTCATTCTTCTTCTTCTCATTCTTCTTCTCAATGTTCTTCTTCTCATTTTTCTTCTTCTCATTCTTCTTCTTCTCATTCTTCTTCTTCTCATTCTTCCTCTTCTTATTCTTCTTCTTCTCATTCTTCTTCTTCTCATTCTTCTTCTTCTTCTCTTCTTCTTCTTCTTCTTCTTCTTCTTCTTCTTCTTCTTCTCATTCTTCTTCTTCTTCTTCTTCTTCTTCTCATTCTTCTTCTTCTTCTCATTCTTCTTCGTCTCATTCTTCTTCTTCTTCTCATTCTTCTTCTTCTTCTCATTCTTCTTCTTCTTCATTCTTCTTCTTCTTCTCATTCTTCGTCTTCTCATTCATCTTTTTCTCTTTCTTCTTCGTCTCATTCTTCTTCTGAATTTTCTTCTTCTCCTTTTTCTTCTTCTCATTCTTCTTCTTCTTCTTCGCATTCTTCTTCTTCTCATTCTTCTTCTTCTTATTCTTCTTCTCATTCTTCTTCTTCTCATTCTTCTTCTTCTTCTTCTCATTCTTCTTCTCATTTTTCTTTTCTCATTCTTCAGCTTCTCATTCTTCATCTTCTCATTCTTTTTTCTTATTCCTTTTCTCCTTCTTCTTCTTCATTTCCTCTTCTTCTCATTCTTCTTCTTCTCATTCTTCTTCTTCTCATTCTTCTTCTTCTCATTCTTCTTCTTGTTATTCTTCTTCTTGTTATTCCTCTTCTTCTCAGTCCTCTTCTTCTCATTCCTCTTCTTCTTAATCTTTTTCTCATTCTTCTTCTTCTCATTTATCATATTCTTATTCTTCTTCTCATTCATCATATTGTCATTCTTCTTCTCATTCTTCTTCTTTTTTATTCCTTCTTCTCATTCTTCTTCTCATTCTTGTTCTTCCAATTCTTCTTCTCTTTCTTCTTCTTCTCATTCTTCTTCTTCTCATTCTTTTTCTCATTCTTCTTCTTCTGATTATTCATTCTTTTTCTCATTCTTTTTCTTCTCATTATTATTCTAATTCTTCTTCTTCTCATTCTTCTTCTACAAATTATTCTTCTTCTCATTCTTCTGCTCATTCTTCTTCTCATTCTTCTCCTCATTCTTCTTCTCATTCATCTCCTCATTCTTCTTCTTCTCATTCATCTCATTCTTCTTCTTCTCATTCTTCTTTTTCTCATTCTTCTTCTTCTCATTCTTCTTCTTCTCATTCTTCTTCTTCTCAATCTTCTTTTTTCATTCTTCTTCTTCTCATTCTTCTTCTTCTCATTCTTCTTTTTCTCAATCTTCGTCTTCTCATTCTTCTTCTTCTCATTCTTCTTCTCAATGTTCTTCTTCTCATTTTCTTCTTCTCATTCTTCTTCTTCTCCTTCTTCTTCTTCTCATTCTTCTTCTTCTTATTCTTCTTCTTCTCATTCTTCTTCTTCTCATTCTTCTTCTTCTTCTTCTTCTTCTTCTCATTCTTCTTCTTCTTCTCATTCTTCTTCTTCTCATTCTTCTTCTTCTCATTCTTCTTCTTCTCATTCTTCTTCCTCTTCTCATTCTTCTTCTTCTTCTCATTCTTCTTCTCATTTTTCTTTTTCTCATTCTTCATCTTCTCATTCTTTTTTCTTATTCCTTTTCTCCTTCTTCTTCTTCTCATTCCTCTTCTTCTCATTCTTCTTCTTCTCATTCTTCTTCTTCTCATTCTTCTTCTTGTTATTCCTCTTCTTCTCATTCATCATATTCTCATTATTCTTCTCATTCATCATATTCTCATTCTTCTTCTCATTCATCATATTCTCATTCTTCTTCTCATTCATCATATTCTCATTCTTCTTCTTCTTCTTTTAATTCTTGTTCTTCTTATTCTTCTTCTTCACATTCTTCTTCTCATTCTTCTTCTCATTCTTCTTCTTTGCATTCTTCTATTTCTTATTCTTCTGTTTCACATTCTTCTTCCTATCATTCTTCTCATTCTTAATCTTTTCATTGTTCTTCTTCACATTCTTCTTCTAATTTTTCTTCTTCTAATTCTTTATCTTCTCATTCTTTTTTTTTCTCTTAATATTCTTCTCATTCTTCTTCTTGACATTCTTCTTATTCTTCTTCTTCACATTCTTCGTCTCATTCTTCTTCTTCTCATTCCTCTTCTCATTCTTCTTCTCATTCCTCTTTTCTTTCTTCTTCTTCTCATTCTTCTTCTTCTCATTCTTCTTCTCATTCTTCTTCTTCTCATTCTTCTTCTTCTCATTCTTCTTCTTCTCATTCTTCTTCTCATTCTTCTTCTTCACATTCTTCGTCTCATTCTTCTTCTTCTCATTCCTCTTCTCATTCTTCTTCTCATTCTTCTTTTCTTTCTTCTTCTTCTAATTCTTCTTCTTCTCATTCTTCTTCTTCTCATTCTTCTTCTCATTCTTCTTCTTCTTCTTCTTCTTCTCATTCTTCTTCTTCTCATTCTTCTTCTTCTTATTCCTCTTCTCATTGTTCTTCTCATTCTTCTTCTCTTTCTTCTTCTTCTGATTCTTTTTCTCATTCTTCTTCTTCTTATTCTTTTTCTCATTCTTCTTCTTCTAATTATTTATTCTTCTTCTCATTCTTCTTATTCTTCTCATTCTTCTTCTTCTCATTATTCTTCTAATTCTTCTTCTTCTCATTCTTCTTCTTCTAATTTTTCTTCTTCTCATTCTTCTTCTCATTCTTCTTCTCATTCTTCTTCTCATTCTTCTTCTTCTCATTCTTCTTCTTCTCATTCTTTTTCTCATTCTTCTTCTTCTCATTCTTCTTCTTCTCATTCTTCTTCTTCTCATTCTTCTTCTCATTCTTCTTCTTCTCATTCTTCTTCTTCACATTCTTCTTTTCATTCTTCTTCTTCTCATTTTCTCCTTCTCATTCTTCTTCTTCTCATTCTTCTTGTTCTTATTCTTCTTCTTCTCATTCTTCTTCTTCTCATTCTTCTACTTCTCATTCTTCTTCTCAGTTTTCTTCTTCTCATTCTTCAGCTTCTCATTCTTCAGCTTCTCATTCTTCTTCATCTTCTCATTCTTTTTTCTTATTCCTTTTCTCCTTCTTCTTCTTCTCATTCCTCTTCTTCTCATTCTTCTTCTTCTCATTCTTCTTCTTCTCATTGTTCTTGTTGTTATTCTTCTTCTTCTCATTCCTCTTCTTCTTATTCTTTTTCTTATTCTTCTTCTTCTCATTCATCATATTCTTATTCTTCGTCTCATTCATCATATTCTCATTCTTCTTCTCATTCATCATATTCTCATTCTTCTTCTCATTCATCATATTCTCATTCTTCTTCTCATTCTTCTTCTTCTTCTTCTAATCCTTGTTTTTCTTATTCTTCTTCTTCACATTCTTCTTCTCATTCTTAATCTTTTCATTGTTCTTCTTCACATTCTTCTTCTAATTTTTCTTCTTCTAATTCTTTATCTTCTCATTCTTTTTCTTCTCAATCTTCTTCTTCTCATTCTTCTTCTTCTCATTCTTCTTCTTCTCATTCTTCTTATTCACATTCTTCTCATTCTTCTTATTCACATTCTTCTCATTCTTCTTCTTCACATTCTTCTTCTTCACATTCTTCTCATTCTTCTTCTTGACATTCTTCTCATTCTGTTTACTTGCCTTACCTTATAGGGGGTAGGGAAGACCCCGAAAAAAAAAGATCTGTCGAAGACTGTCAAACTAGACTTTCAATCTGCGTCAAAGAAGTCATAAAGAGCTTGGCCCGTCCGTAAGCTCCTCCGTAAAGGAAAAAGAATCTTATCCGTCGGCCTGTCCGCTCATTCTCACATTTTACTAATAGGTTGATTGAAATGTCTTCTCATTCTTTTTCTTCTCATTCCTCTTCTCATTCTTCTTCTCATTCTTCTTCTTCTCATTTTTCTTCTCTTTCTTCTTCTTCTCATTCTTCTTCTCATTCTTCTCTTCTTCTCATTCTTCTTTTCATTCTTCTTCTTTTCATTCTTCTTCTCGTTCTTCTTCTTCTCGTTCTTCTTCTTCTCATTCTTCTTCTTCTTCTCATTCTTCTTCTTCTCATTCTTCTTCTTCTGATTATTCATTCTTCTTCTCATTCTTCTTATTCTTCTCATTCTTCTTCTTCTCATTATTCTTCTAATTCTTCTTCTTCTCATTCTTCTTCTAATTTTTCTTCTTCTCATTCTTCTTCTTCTCATTCTTCTTTTCATTCTTCTTCTTCTCATTCTTCTTCTTCACATTCTTCTTCTTCTCATTCTTCTTCTTCTCATTCTTCTTCTCATTCTTCTTCTTTTCATTCTTCTTTTTCTCATTCTTCTTCTTCTCATTCTTCTTCTCCTCATTCTTTTTTTCATTCTTCTTCTTCTCATTCTTCTTCTTCTCATTCTTCGTCTTCTCATTCTTCTTCTCAATTTTCTTCTTCTCATTCTTCATCTTCTCATTCTTCATCTTCTCATTCTTTTTCTTATTCCTTTTCCTTCTTCTTCTTCTTCATCATCATTTCTTATTCTTCTTCTTATTCATCATATTCTCATTCTTCTTCTCATTTATCATATTCTCATTCTTCTTCTCATTCTTCTTCTTCTTCTTCTAATTCTTGTTCTTCTTAATCTTCTTCATTCTTCTTCTCATTCTTCTTCTCATTTCTTCTTCTCATTCTTCTTCTTCACATTCTTCTTCTCATTCTTCTTCTTCTAATTCTATATCTTCTCATTCTTTTTCTTCTCAATCGTCTTCTTCTAATTCTTCTTCTTCTCATTCTTCTTCTTCTCATTCTTCATCTTCTCATTCTTCTTCTTCTCATTCTTTTGTTTCTCATTCTTCTTCCTATCATACTTCTTCTCATTCTTCATCTTTTCATTCTTCTTCTTCACATTCTTCTTCTCATTCTTCTTCTAATTCTTCATCTTGTCATTCTTTGTCTTCTCAATCTTCTTCTTCTCGTTCTTTTTCTTCTCATTCTTCTTCTTCTTTTTATTCTTCTACTTCTCATTCTTCTTCTTCTCATTCTTCTTCTCATTCTTCTTCTTCTCATTCTTCTTCTCATTTTTCTTCTTCTCATTCTTCTTCTTCTCATTCTTCTTCTCATTCTTCATCTTCTCATTCTTTTTTCTTATTCCTTTTCTCCTTCTTCTTCTTCTCATTCTTCTTCTTCTTCTCATTCTTCGTCTTCTCATTCATCTTTTTCTCTTTCTTCTTCGTCTCATTCTTCTTCTGAATTTTCTTCTTCTCCTTTTTCTTCTTCTCATTCTTCTTCTTCTTCTTCGCATTCTTCTTCTTCTCATTCTTCTTCTTCTTATTCTTCTTCTTCTCATTCTTCTTCTTCTCATTCTTCTTCTTCTTCTCATTCTTCTTCTCATTTTTCTTTTTCTCATTCTTCAGCTTCTCATTCTTCATCTTCTCATTCTTTTTTCTTATTCCTTTTCTCCTTCTTCTTCTTCTCATTCCTCTTCTTCTCATTCTTCTTCTTCTCATTCTTCTTCTTCTCATTCTTCTTCTTCTCATTCTTCTTCTTGTTATTCTTCTTCTTGTTATTCCTCTTCTTTTCAGTCCTCTTCTTCTCATTCCTCTTCTTCTTAATCTTTTTCTCATTCTTCTTCTTCTCATTTATCATATTCTTATTCTTCTTCTCATTCATCATATTGTCATTCTTCTTCTCATTCTTCTTCTTTTTATTCCTCTTCTCATTCTTCTTCTCATTCTTGTTCTTCTCATTCTTCTTCTCTTTCTTCTTCTTCTCATTCTTCTTCTTCTCATTCTTTTTCTCATTCTTCTTCTTCTGATTATTCATTCTTTTTCTCATTCTTTTTCTTCTCATTATTATTCTAATTCTTCTTCTTCTCATTCTTCTTCTACAAATTATTCTTCTTCTCATTCTTCTGCTCATTCTTCTTCTCATTCTTCTCCTCATTCTTCTTCTCATTCATCTCTCATTCTTCTTCTCATTCATCTCATTCTTCTTCTTCTCATTCTTCTTTCTCATTCTTCTTCTTCTCATTCTTCTTCTTCTCATTCTTCTTCTTCTCAATCTTCTTTTTTCATTCTTCTTCTTCTCATTCTTCTTCTTCTCATTCTTCTTTTTCTCAATCTTCGTCTTCTCATTCTTCTTCTTCTCATTCTTCTTCTCAATTTCTTCTTCTCATTTTTCTTCTTCTCATTCTTCTTCTTCTCCTTCTTCTTCTTCTTCTCATTCTTCTTCTTCTTATTCTTCTTCTTCTCATTCTTCTTCTTCTTCTTCTTCTTCTTCTTCTTCTTCTTCTTCTCATTCTTCTTCTTCTTCTCATTCTTCTTCTTCTCATTCTTCTTCTTCTCATTCTTCTTCTTCTCATTCTTCTTCTTCTCATTCTTCTTCTTCTCATTCTTCTTCTTCTCATTCTTCTTCTTCTCATTCTTCTTCCCTCTTCTCATTCTTCTTCTTCTTCTCATTCTTCTTCTCATTTTCTTCTTCTCATTCTTCTTCTTCTCATTCTTTTTCTTATTCCTTTTCTCCTTCTTCTTCTTCTCATTCCTCTTCTTCTCATTCTTCTTCTTCTCATTCTTCTTCTTCTCATTCTTCTTCTTGTTATTCTCTTCTTCTCATTCATCATATTCTCATTATTCTTCTCATTCATCATATTCTCATTCTTCTTCTCATTCCTCATATTCTCATTCTTCTTCTTCTCATTCCTCATATTCTCATTCTTCTTCTTCTTCTTTTTTCTTAATTCTTCTTATTCTTCTTCTTCACATTCTTCTTCTCATTCTTCTTCTCATTCTTCTTCTTTGCATTCTTCTATTTCTTATTCTTCTGTTTCACATTCTTCTTCCTATCATTCTTCTCATTCTTAATCTTTTCATTGTTCTTCTTCTTCTTCTAATTTTTCTTCTTCTAATTCTTTATCTTCTCATTCTTTTTTTTCTCTTAATATTCTTCTCATTCTTCTTCTTGACATTCTTCTTATTCTTCTTCTTCACATTCTTCGTCTCATTCTTCTTCTTCTCATTTCTCTTCTCATTCTTCTTCTCATTCCTCTTTTCTTTCTTCTTCTTCTCATTCTTCTTCTTCTCATTCTTCTTCTCATTCTTCTTCTTCTCATTCTTCTTCTTCTCATTCTTCTTCTTCTCATTCTTCTTCTCATTCTTCTTCTTCACATTCTTCGTCTCATTCTTCTTCTTCTCATTTCCTCTTCTCATTCTTCTTCTTCTTTCTTCTTTTCTTTCTTTAACCTTCTTCTAATTCTTCTTCTTCTCATTCTTCTTCTTCTCATTTTCTTCTTCTCATTCTTCTTCTTCTTCTTCTTCTTCTCATTCTTCTTCTTCTCATTCTTCTTCTTCTTATTCCTCTTCTCATTGTTCTTCTCATTCTTCTTCTCTTTCTTCTTCTTCTGATTCTTTTTCTCATTCTTCTTCTTCTTATTCTTTTCTCATTCTTCTTCTTCTAATTATTTATTCTTCTTCTCATTCTTCTTATTCTTCTCATTCTTCTTCTTCTCATTATTCTTCTAATTCTTCTTCTTCTCATTCTTCTTCTTCTAATTTTCTTCTTCTCATTCTTCTTCTCATTCTTCTTGTCATTCTTCTTCTCATTCTTCTTCTTCTCATTTTCTTCTTCTCATTCTTTCTTCTTCTCATTCTTTTTCTCATTCTTCTTCTTCTCATTCTTCTTCTTCTCATTCTTCTTCTTCTCATTCTTCTTCTCATTCTTCTTCTTCTCATTCTTCTTCTTCACATTCTTCTTTTCAATTTTCTTCTTCTCATTTTTCTCCTTCTCATTCTTCTTCTTCTCATTCTTCTTGTTCTTATTCTTCTTCTTCTCATTCTTCTTCTTCTCATTCTTCTACTTCTCATTCTTCTTCTCATTTTCTTCTTCTCATTCTTCTTCTTCTCATTCTTCAGCTTCTCATTCTTCATCTTCTCATTCTTTTTTCTTATTCCTTTTCTCCTTCTTCTTCTTCTCATTCCTCTTCTTCTCATTCTTCTTCTTCTCATTCTTCTTCTTCTCATTCTTCTTGTTGTTATTCTTCTTCTTCTCATTCCTCTTCTTCTTATTCTTTTTCTTATTCTTCTTCTTCTCATTCATCATATTCTTATTCTTCGTCTCATTCATCATATTCTCATTCTTCTTCTCATTCATCATATTCTCATTCTTCTTCTCATTCATCATATTCTCATTCTTCTTCTCATTCTTCTTCTTCTTCTTCTTCTTCATCTTTTCTTATTCTTCTTCTTCACATTCTTCTTCTCATTCTTAATCTTTTCATTGTTCTTCTTCACATTCTTCTTCTAATTTTTCTTCTTCTAATTCTTTATCTTCTCATTCTTTTTCTTCTCAATCTTCTTCTTCTCATTCTTCTTCTTCTCATTCTTCTTATTCACATTCTTCTCATTCTTCTTATTCACATTCTTCTCATTCTTCTTCTTCACATTCTTCTCATTCTTCTTCTTGACATTCTTCTCATTCTTCTTCACATTCTTCTTCTCATTCTTTTTCTTCTCATTCCTCTTCTCATTCTTCTTCTCATTCTTCTTCTTCTCATTTTTCTTCTCTTTCTTCTTCTTCTCATTCTTCTTCTCATTCTTCTCTTCTTCTCATTCTTCTTTTCATTCTTCTTCTTTTCATTCTTCTTCTCGTTCTTCTTCTTCTCGTTCTTCTTCTTCTCATTCTTCTTCTTCTCATTCTTCTTCTTCTCATTCTTCTTCTTCTGATTATTCATTCTTCTTCTCATTCTTCTTATTCTTCTCATTCATCTTCTTCTCATTATTCTTCTAATTCTTCTTCTTCTCATTCTTCTTCTACTAATTTTTCTTCTTCTCATTCTTCTTCTCATTCTTCTTTTCATTCTTCTTCTTCTCATTCTTCTTCTTCTCATTCTTCTTCTTCTCATTCTTCTTCTTCTCATTCTTCTTCTCATTCTTCTTCTTTTCATTCTTCTTTTTCTCATTCTTCTTCTTCTCATTCTTCTTCTCCTTCTTCTTTTTTTCTCATTCTTCTTCTTCTCATTCTTCTTCTTCTCATTCTTCGTCTTCTCATTCTTCTTCTCAATTTTCTTCTTCTCATTCTTCAGCTTCTCATTCTTCATCTTCTCATTCTTTTTTCTTATTCCTTTTCTCCTTCTTCTTCTTCATTCATCATATTCTTATTCTTCTTCTTATTCATCATATTCTCATTCTTCTTCTCATTTATCATATTCTCATTCTTCTTCTCATTCTTCTTCTTCTTCTTCTAATTCTTGTTCTTCTTAATCTTCTTCACATTCTTCTTCTCATTCTTCTTCTCATTCTTCTTCTCATTCTTCTTCTTCACATTCTTCTTCTCATTCTTCTTCTTCTAATTCTTCATCTTCTCATTCTTTTTCTTCTCAATCGTCTTCTTCTAATTCTTCTTCTTCTCATTCTTCTTCTTCTCATTCTTCATCTTCTCATTCTTCTTCTTCTCATTCTTTTGTTTCTCATTCTTCTTCCTATCATACTTCTTCTCATTCTTCATCTTTTCATTCTTCTTCTTCACATTCTTCTTCTCATTCTTCTTCTAATTCTTCATCTTGTCATTCTTTGTCTTCTCAATCTTCTTCTTCTCGTTCTTTTTCTTCTCATTCTTCTTCTTCTTTTTATTCTTCTACTTCTCATTCTTCTTCTTCTTCTTCTTCTTCTCATTCTTCTTCTTCTCATTCTTCTTCTCATTTTTCTTCTTCTCATTCTTCTTCTTCTCATTCTTCTTCTCATTCTTCATCTTCTCATTCTTTTTTCTTATTCCTTTTCTCCTTCTTCTTCTTCTCATTCCTCTTCTTCTCATTCTTCTTCTTGTTATTCCGCTTCTTGTCATTCCACTTCTTCTTATTCTTTTTCTGATTCTTCTTCTTCTCATTCATCATATTCTTATTCTTCTTCTTATTCATCATATTCTCATTCTTCTTCTCATTCATCATATTCTCATTCTTTTTCTCATTCTTCTTCTTCTTCTTCTTCTAATTCTTGTTCTTCTTAATCTTCTTCACATTCTTCTTCTCATTCTTCTTCTCATTCTTCTTCTCATTCATCTTCTCATTCTTTTTCTTCTCAATCGTCTTCTTCTTATTCTTCTTCTTCTCATTCTTCTTCTTCTCATTCTTCATCTTCTCATTCTTCTTCTTCTCATTCTTTTGTTTCTCATTCTTGTTCTCATTCTTCATCTTTTCATTCTTCTTCTTCTCATTCTTCTTCTTCTCATTCTTCTACTTCTCATTCTTCTTCTTCTCATTCTTCTACTTCTCATTCTTCTTCTTCTCATTCTTCTTCTCATTCTTCTTCTTCTCATTCTTCTTCTCATTTTTCTTCTTCTCATTGTTCTTCTTCTCATTCTTCTTCTTCTCATTCTTCTTCTTCTCAATCGTCTTCTCAATCTTCTTCTCATTCTTCATCCCATTCTTCTTCTTCTTCTCATTCTTCTCCTGCTCATTCTTCTTCTCATTCTTCTTCTTGTCATTGTTCCTCTTCACATTTTTCTTCTCATTCTTCCTCTCATTTTTCTTCTGCTCATTGTTCTTCCTGTCATTCTTCTTCTCATTCTTCTTCTTCACATTCTTCTTCTCATTCATCTTCTCATTCTTCTTCTTCCCATTCATGTTCTTCTAATTCTACTTCTTCTCATTGTTCTTCTCAATCTTCCTCTTCTCATTAATCTTCTTCTCATTCTTCTTCTTCACATTATTCTTCTCTTTCTTCTTGTTCTCATTCTTGTTCTTATTCTTCTTGTTCTTCTTCTTATCATTCTTCTTCTCATTCTTCTTTTCATTCTTCTTCTTTTAATTCTTCTTCTTCTCATTTTTCTTTTTCTCATTCCTCTGCTTCATATTCTTCTTATTCACATTCTTCTTCTCATTCTTCTTTTCATTCTTCTTCTCATTCTTTTTCTTCCCATTCTTCTTCTCAATCTTCTTTTTCTCATTCTTCTTCTTCTCATTCTTCTCCTTCTCATTTTTCTACTTCTCATTTTTCTTTTTCTCATTCTTCTTCTTCTCATTCTACTTCTCATTCTTTTTCTTCTCATTCTTTTTCTTATTCTTCTTCTTCTCATTCTACTTCTCATTCTTCTTCGTCTCATTCTTTTTCTCATTCTTCTTCTTCTCATTCTTCTTCTTCTCATTCTTCTTCTTGTCATTCTTCTTGTTCTCGTTCTTCTTATCATTATTCTTCTAATTCTTCTTCTTCTCATTCTTCTTCTACTAATTTTTCTTCTTCTCATTCTTCTTCTCATTCTTCTTCTACTAATTTTTCTTCTTCTCATTCTTCTTCTCATTCTTCTTCTCAATTTTCTTCCTCTCATTTTTCTTCTTCTCAATCTTCTTCTTCTCATTCTTCTTTTTCCCATTCTTCTTCTTATTCTTCTTCTTCTCATTCTTCTTCTTCTCATTCTTCTTCTTCTCATTCTTCTTCTTCTCATTCTTCTTCTCATTTTTCTTCTTCTCATTCTTCAGCTTCTCATTCTTCATCTTCTCATTGTTTTTTCTTATTCCTTTTCTCCTTCTTCTTCTTCTCATTCCTCTTCTTCTCAATCTTCTTCTTCTCATTCTTCTTCTTGTTATTCCGATTCTTGTCATTCCTCTTCTTCTTATTCTTTTTCTGATTCTTCTTCTTCTCATTCATCATATTCTTATTCTTCTTCTCATTCATCATATTCTCATTCTTCTTCTCATTCATCATATTCTCATTCTTCTTCTCATTCATCATATTCTCATTCTTCTTCTCATTCTTCTTCTCATTCTTCTTCTTCTTCTTCTAATTCTTGTTCTTCTTAATCTTCTTCACATTGTTCTTCTCATTCTTCTTCTCATTCTTCTTCTCATTCTTCTTCTCATTCTTCTTCTTCTCATTCTTCTTCTCATTCTTCTTCTTCTAATTCTTCATCTTCTCATTCTTTTTCTTCTCAATCGTCTTCTTCTAATTATTCTTCTTCTCATTCTTCTTCTTCTCATTCTTCATCTTCTCATTTCTTCTTCTTCTCATTCTTTTTGTTTCTCATTCTTCTTCCTATCATTCTTCTTCTCATTCTTCATCTTTTCATTCTTCTTCTTCACATTCTTCTTCTCATTCTTCTTCTAATTCTTCATCTTGTCATTCTTTTTCTTCTCAATCTTCTTCTTCTCGTTCTTTTTCTTCTCATTCTTCTTCTTCTCGTTCTATTTCTTCTCATTCTTCTTCTTCTTTTTATTCTTCTACTTCTCATTCTTCTTCTCATTCTTCTTCTTCTCATTCTTCTTCTTCTCATTCTTCTTCTTCTCATTCTTCTTCTTCTCATTCTTCTTCTCATTTTTCTTCTTCTCATTCTTCTTCTCATTTTTCTTCTTCTCATTATTCTTCTTCTCATTCTTCTTCTTCTCATTCTTCTTCTGCTCATTCTTCTTCTCATTCTTCTTCTTATCGTTGTTCCTCTTCACATTCTTCTTCTCATTCTTCCTCTCATTTTTCTTCTGCCCATTGTTCTTCCTGTCATTCTTCTTCTCATTCTTCTTCTCATTCTTCTTCTTCACATTCTTCTTCTCATTCATCTTTTCATTCTTCTTCTTCCCATTCATGTTCTTCTAATTCTACTTCTTCTCATTGTTCTTCTCATTCTTCTTCTTCTCATTAATCTTCTTCTCATTCTTCTTCTTCACATTATTCTTCTCATTCTTCTTGTTCTCATTCTTGTTCTCATTCTTCTTGTTCTTCTTCTTATCATTCTTCTTCTCATTCTTCTTTTCATTCTTCTTCTTTTAATTCTTCTTCTTCTCATTTTTCTTTTTCTCATTCCTCTGCTTCATATTCTTCTTATTCACATTCTTCTTCTCATTCTTCTTCTTCTCATTCTTCTTTTCATTCTTCTTCTCATTCTTTTTCTTCCCATTCTTGTTCTCATTCATCTTGTTCTAATTCTACATCTTCTCATTCTTCTTCGAATTCTTCTTCTCATTCTTCTTCTTCTCATTCTTCATCTTTTCATTCTTCTTCTCGTTCTTCTTCTTCTAATTCTTCATCTTCTCATTCTTTTTCTTCTCATTCTTCTTCTTCTCATTCTTCTTCTCATTCTTCTTCTTCTCATTCTTCTTCTTCTCATTCTTCTTCTCATTCTTCTTATTCTCATTCTTCTTCTTCTTATTCTTCTTCTTATCATTCTTCTTCTCATTCTTCTTCTTCTCATTCTTTTTCTCATTCTTCTTCTTCTTCTCATTCTTCTTATTCTTCTCATTATTCTTCTTATCATTATTCTTCTAATTCTTCTTCTTCTCATTCTTCTTCTACTAATTTTTCTTCTTCTTATTCTTCTTCTACTAATTTTTCTTCTTCTCATTCTTCTTCTCATTCTTCTTCTCTCATTTCTTCTTCTTCTCATTCTTCTTCTTCTCATTCTTCTTCTTCTCATTCTTCTTTTTCTCATTCTTCTTCTCATTTTTCTTCTCATTCTTCTTCTTCTCATTCTTCTTCTTCTCATTTTTCTTCTTCTCATTCTTTTTCTGATTTTTCTTCTTCTCACTCTTCAGCTTCTCATTCTTCATCTTCTCATTCCTATTTCTTATTCTTATTCTCCTTCTTCTTCTTCTTCTCATTCCTCTTCTTCTCATTCCTCTTCTTCTCATTCTTCTTCTTCTCATTCTTCTTCTTCTCATTCTTCTTCTTGTTATTCCTCTTCTTCTCATTCCTCTTCTTCTTATTCTTCTTCTCATTCTTCTTTTTCTCATTTATCATATTCTCATTCATCATATTCTCATTCTGCTTCTCATTCATCATATTCTAATTCTTCTTCTTATTCATCATATTCTCATTCTTCTTCTCATTCTTCTTCTTCTTCTCATTCTTCTTCTTCTTCTTCTAATTCTTCTTCTTCTTATTCTTTTTCTTCACATTCTTCTTCTCATTCTTCTTCTTCTTTACATTCTTCTTCTCATTCTTCTTCTTCTTACTCTTCTTCTCATTCTTCTTCTTCTCATTCTTCTTCTCATTCTTCTTCTTCCCATTCTTCTTCTCATTCTTCTTCTTCTCATTCTTTTTCTTCTCATTCTTCTTCTTCTCATTCTTTTTCTTCTCATTCTTTTTCTTCTCATTCTTCTTCTTCTCATTCTTGTTCTCATTCATCTTCTTCTCATTCTTCTTCTTATTCTTCTTCTTCACATTCTTCTTCTCATTCGGCTTTGATGAACTTCTTCTTATTCATAAACCATTCCTTTATCTTAGAAGGCTGAACTTGATCACAGTTAAATGTTGCCACCATTTTACATAAAAATGTCTTTCGATCTGTGGCATTTGACCTTTCAAATTGGTTTTATTAAAGAAAGGCTAATCGCCAGGAAAATATCCATGCTAGCCCAAAACTTGAGAAATATTTAAGACTAGTCGGGATCCATCTGCTAATACCAGAGACAGCGGAAAGATCGACTATGGAAAAGAAAGAAAAGAGGCAGGAATCATACAATGGATTTGGAAGATACAAGCATTTAATGGACAAAACTTGTTTTTGACCCTTTTGACAACCTGGGTATGACTATCAATCCACTCATGAGGGTTCTTCTTAAGCCTGTCATGAAGAGGCTTCACTAGTTGACTCAGATAGGGGACAAAGTCTCCTACATAATTGAGGCATCCTAGAAACCTTTGGAGTTGAGTTTTCTCTAGGATTTGATCTGGGAATTTTGAAGCGAACTCTATAGATCTGCTGATTGGAATTATGGTTCCTTGATGGATCATGTGACCTAAGAACTTAATTCGGGTTTGGAATAAACTTATCTTTGACTTCGAGATGACCAGACCATTTCTTTGAATGATCTTGACAAAGATCTGGAGGTGCTTGAAATGTTGTTCAATTGATTCTGAAAATACTAAGACATCATCAATGTAGACAATAGTGAACTTAGTATAATCATTAAAAATTTCATTCATAATTCTTTGAAATTCTGAAGGGCTTTCTTCCAGACCAAATGGTATAACATTCCATTCATATTGCCCGAAAGGTACAATAAAAGCAGTTTTGTACCTATCAGACTCTTTGATTTGAATTTGCCAAAATCCTGACTTCATATCGAATTTTGAAAAGATCTTGGCTGAGTTTAACCTGTTAAGAAGATCTTTTTTGTTGGGAATAGGATACCTAATCCACTGAAGGGCTTCATTAAGAGGTTTATAATTAATTACTAATCTAGGCATTCCACGCTCTAGCTCAACTTGTTTATTAACATAGAAAGCAGCACAAGACCAATGACTTTTACTCTTTCTAATAAGCTTTTTATCTAAGAGATCCTTAATCTCCTTTTGACAGTGAAAAGTAATTCTTTATTCATTTTGGATGGGTCTAGCCTTGGTTTGGATAAGACTATCTTTGAAATCTTTTTCATACGGCAGATCAACCATATTATTTTTCCTATCCCAGAAAGCATTTGGGAGATTAGAACAAATAGATGTCTTGATTTCTTTAAGAACATCATCTATTCTTTGCTTGATCTGAGGAGTTTCTAATTGCTGAAGGATTCTAGCATAAGAAACTTCTTCTTTTAAATTAGCTTATTTGTTTTACCTTATTATCCAATAGGTTAAGAGTTTTGACTATTGGTTTATTGGTAAAGTTAAAGCTAATTTTCTTCCCTGAGCAGAAAGTGGTAATTCCACTATTATTTATTTTTATCGCGAAGAGAGATTTGATGAAAGGTGTTCCTAAGATTACTTCATTTTTCAAGTTCTTAACCAAAAGGAAGCTGGTTTTAATCCTAAGATCTTGGTTAACTATAGCTGCCTTAGACAACTTATAATTAATCTTTAATTTGGAGCCGCTAGCTGTGCTAAGCTTCTCGGAAGTTTTTTCAAAGTATTTAGTAGGAATTAATCCTTCTAAAATGCAATTTGAATCAGTACCAGTGTCAAATAAGGCTAATGTTTCTAAAACAAAATCCTTAATAACAATTTTGATGTTGATATAAAATTTCTGGATTTTGACCTTTCTTATCAAACCCATAAAATTATCATTAGTATGATCTTCTTCCTGAGAAGATTCATTTTCACTAGAATCATTAGACTCACCCCATCCAAGTTGTACTAGCACAACTGAATGAATGTCTTGTTGATTCTTAAGGTTTTTTACTTCCAGTTTGAGATTTTTTATTTCTTCCTGGAGGTCTTGAATTGTTGTAGGTTTAGAAGCAGAACCTAGCTCAAGTTTTCTAAAAGTCTTATTAACATCAAATTTATTGTCAGTCAGTAAGTTTTTAGGTTTGGGTTTGGCTTCTAAAGACCTTTTAAGTTTGTTTAAGAGAATTATTTTCTCCGGGGATCAGAAATGTTTTCGATTACTTCAAATAAGAGATCTTGTTCTTTGGTTAAAACATTTAATTCAGAAGATTCTTCTTCTGAGGTAGAAGATGTTTCATGGTCATCATGTTGAAGACCCTTTGAATTTTCATCTGAAGATTCTTTATTAGATTCTTCTTCTGAAGTTTGGGTTAGAAGCCTATTGATTTGGTCTTCTACTTTTGGATCAAGATTAAGTTGTTTAATTTTGCTAATCTTGTTTTTTAACCAACATCTATTGCTGGTATGACCCTTTTTCCGTAATTATAACAGAAAACAGGAATTGCATCAGGATTTTTCTTCCTAGGCCCTTTCCTTTTAGGTCTAGGTTCATCTTTTTCTTTTGGTCCACTTCCTTCTGGATTGAGTTCTCGGAGGAAGGGTCTGGTTTTTGGCTAAGTGCCTCTACCTGTTTTTTACAAGCTGGAAGGCCAAATTGCTCACAAAAGGATCCTAATTCTCGTTTTTCCAGAATTTTCTCCTTTTTTAGCTGATCTTGAATTTTGTCATCTTGACAAATTTTCAAGGCTACCTTCTAGACATAAGAAACTAATTGCCCATAGGTAAGATCCTCGTAAGGAATTTCTCCTTTGGGATTGTGGCTATGGATTTTATTCCTATCTTTATCTCCTAAAGATTTAGGAAGACCTGCTAAGAATTTTTCTTTCCAGAAGGATTGATGACAATCCTCTCTAGTGTATACCCTGGCTAAAAAAGTATCCTTATAGGATCTAAAATCACCTAAGGTTTTACACCTAAGATTAGATAGTAATTCTGCAGACCTATCCTTCCATAAGGACGGGTCTCCAATGAAATGTTTAGCTATTGTGAATATTAGTGTATTCACAACATCTGGAATTCCTTCTGGGAATTCATCGCTGGTTATGACCGTACCATCTTGAGTAGTCCTAACAGCTTCAAAAATTTGGGTTTTATTCTCTTCAGTGAGATGATTATCCGACCATCCTTTGAGTTGTCCTGTAAATCCTAAAACTAGGATGCTGACTATAACGTCTTCAGGACTATCATGGGTTGTTTGGTATGCAGTAGCAACCATAGACATATGTTGTAGAGTACTCATTATATTGTACTCAGTTTGGGTATCTATGTTCCATTCATAGATATTATTGGCATTGAAAGACCTAAAATTTCCTTCATTTTTTTCTTCTAAGAGAAGATCAGGAGTAGTAGGTCTCTGGTAATACAGTTTAGAGGAAGATTTCCAATTAACTGGATTAAGGTTTAAGGGCATTTTTTCCTTTCTAATCTTTTCTTTTTCACTAACTGAATCTTCTTCGTTAATAGTGAAGGAAGAAATGGAGGAATTTTCAAATTCTTTTCCTAAGACATTTATCCTAGAAGATCTGGTTCTGACTCCTTCAGTTTGTTCTGGAATGGCCTTAATCATATAGTTAATCTTTTCTAAGATTTCACTATTGTCGGCTCTTTTCTCAGACTTTTGTTTTTTCAATTCTTTAAGCTTTTGCCTAGTTTTTTTCGCTCATTTTAAAGGGCTTAAAGTGGGGCTTCTCTATTTGAGAAGACGAAGTTGAAGGTTCTTCAGTGTTAGGTTTGACTAAGGTTTTGACTTTGTCAATTTTATTACCTAAAACTTGAAGATACTTATTGGTATAATTGGCTTGTTCCATTAATCCCTTGATATCATGAGGTTTGACATCTTCTTTGGGATCTTTGGTTTTGAATGGGGATGCTATGACAGGATTAACATTAACATCTTTGAGATTGGGTATCTAATATTGGACATTTGGAGGAAGATCGGATTGAACTATCTTGCCGTCCTTAATTACCCAGTTTACCCCATTGGCTGAAGGGTTGATGATGAAATCTTCCTGCCAAGGATAGTCAATTTTTTTCTTGATTGTGTATGCATGAAACCAATCAAAGAATAAAACATGAGTTTTGGTTTTTCGATGAATCCATCCATAGTAATCATCTTGAATTTTTTGTTTCTTTTTACCCTGATAATGTTGGAAAAACCAAGTTCTGTGAGGTTCATTTTTCTCAGAGTAAAAGTCTTTCCTAAGGGTTTCCTTGTCTATACTGAAGGCCTTATGATTCATAAGGACCATCCATAGAAGAATATGTTGGGGACTGGTTAGACTTCTTCTGGTCATAATCTGTGTCTGTAAATTGGTTGAGGTATGTGAGAAGTATTATTTACTCCTTCAAGTTTAGAATTAGTCGGACCATATGAGACAGATCTGACTAAACATGGTGTTTTATTAGAACAAGAGCCTCTAAAGGAACCTAAAGGCCCTAAGGCTTCTATTCTGGAAGAGAAAGAATTTCTCCTATCAAAGTTGATTTCAACCTTGCCAGAATTATCTTGTTTAATAAAATTGATTTGTGGGGCTGGTCTTGGGAAGAGGGCGTTGCCTTTTCCATGATCCATTTTTCGGGGAGCATTACTTCGTCCCATTTAATTGTTCTAGGAAGGGAAACATTGGCCTTTGTCATATCAGTGATGAACAAAGTGGTTTCACCTTTCTGTGGTTTGAAAAAAGGACTCTAGAAGCACAAGTGTTCATGACCTTATACTGAATCCTATAGATTAGGGTCTGCGGGAGTAGACCCTTCTTTCATGTCTAATCCGCAAAATTGGATGTTAAGGAAGAGTGAGTCCAGAATATTTCTATCGATAAGACTCACAGTTTTGTTAGGGTAACAGTTGAAGTAAACTGGTCCTTGACCTAAGCTTGTTTCTACCATTCCTATCAAAGAATCCTCAAATTTGTTGTGCCTAGTATCACTAAGACACATAAGAACAGCTACATCTAAACCCATATCTATTAAGGGTTTAATAGCTATTTGAACACATCCAATATGAAGATATTTATATTTCTTGGTGTGTTCTATGATTGAGCTTTTAGACAAGAGATGGAATTCTTCTCCTATACCTTGTCCTAAAGGGATATTGTTTTCTACGGTTTTGATGATGTAACCAGAAGACTGTTTTTGTTTTTGGTTCTCAGGGACATATAGTTCATCCTGAGGGATTTCTGGAATAGTCAAGTCATCCATGTTTTGGTTAATCTCTTCAAAACGAACTTCTTCATCGAAGAGGTTAAATTTGGGGTTGACCTCTTGGGTCGAATTTTCTTGTTCATTAAACATACCAGGGGGTTTGGTGTTTGAAGGTGAAGAGGAGGATGAAGAAGGAGAGGAAGAGGCTGAAGAGGAGAGACAGGAAAAGGTACGAATAAGACGATTCATTATCAAACAACTAGTATCTTTGCCATCCTTTGGTTCCATAGAATTTTACAATAAGGTTTCTGTTATAACTTAATAACTTTAGATTCTGGGAAAAACTCTCTTTTTTTTATATATATATAAACCTTTTATCTTGAATTAACAGTATATTATGTTTATAGTATGCATAATAATCTCAGGTTTCATAGACTTAATGTTTTGATTAATGAAATTGACCACTCAAGCTGTACGGTCTTATTGCCTCTCCTTCGGGTCTTACTGCCTCCTCAAACAGGTCATTTCATTATAAAAACTACTATACCTTATGAGACTATTACCCATATAAGAAACTGTTGTTTCCTTTTCAAGATAAAGAAAATAAATTCTTTACAACAAATAACAATGGTTAGGCGGTAAACCGGCCAATCTAAACCATTGGATCCAGAAAAAAATATTGATAAACAGTAGAAAAATTAGATATTAAAAAGGTGCATACCACGATTAAACTATTCTAATAATGTGATTAGAAATAATGACAAAACAATTAGGAAGAATGACTAGCACAAAATAGAAACAGACATTCTAGCGGTTCAACATCTACTAAAAATCTCAGGTAAAACCCATATATAGATTATAAATGTTTCACTGACTAGAATCTATAAGATTAGATAATAATATGATTTAAAATAGAGGGGATCGAGACAAGATTAGAAAAATTGGGGAATGGATAAACCTTCCTATCAATACAGATAGAAATTAATAAACTAAAAACCTATCGAAAACTTAGAAATTATTATCAAAGGCCAGTCTCAGCATCTCTAGCATATGTTCAATGTGAAGAGACAGGAGACTTAATCAAAAACTCCTTTTAGGAGAATGAAATCTAGGCGATAGCAGTGAACAAGCAATGTGAGTTTGACTTGCCAAATGATAATAAAAGCAACACCGACTTATAAAACTAAAGAGTTTGTTCTAGCAAATTGATACATTAGCAGACCTTCATTTTATACCATTATTCAAAACTTTATAGGAGATCCAATATATTTAAAAATAGAGCTGCAAAATCAACTAACGAATCTATATTGTCCAACGATATGCGATTATAGATGGTATGAAGATACATATCAAAAATAACATTAATAGAAGATGGTTTTCGTAGACTTTTGGAAAAGAGTCATGCTGGGATCCATACTATTTTTAGTTAAAAATGAATCTAGAGTGACATTATGGCCTACATAGGATATGATCATTGACCTATGGTCGATTACCAATATTGTAGTAAAGATTGGTATCTAAGTATCTCACAGATTTTCAAATTTCAAAATAAAATGAGTGTTTCTAGTAAAGCGAGAGTTATGAACCTTTTTATCATCATATGGTGTAGAACCAAATTAAGAGTCCTTAGTACTCATCATAATAGACAAAAGACAGCGAGGAAAGATTTTACCATAAACCTTACAAACAATATGGGAAGGCGGCATATGAAAATAAAAATCAAATTCTATTATAGAAAATAAGCAAAAATTTAAGAAAAATAAAAATATAAAAGTATAAAAAGAGAAGCTAAAGTGTTGAAAATGTAGGAAAGAAGGACATTCATGCAGTAAATGTAAGTTATTCAAAGATTAACCAATTAAAATGAAACATTAAGAATTTATTAAATATTCTAATAAACTCGAGATCATGAAGAAAACTTCTAATGAAGTGCTAGAAGATTTTTGAAGACAATTTAAGAACTAGAACAAATAAAATGATAAGTACATCTCTTTTGAAGAAGAAGATGATAATTATTGTAAGAGTAGGAATATGTGGTTTTAATGATTGTAAAATTGTGCTACACATTAACTAAGATCAAGCAGCTGCCTAATAAGCATAATAGATAAACTAGAAGAATCTCCATTAAAAATAGATTTATAAAATAATTAAATGATTTAATTACAAAGATGAAAATTCTAGAGAAGTTAGTAACATAAGTATGAAGAAATAATAAATATGTATAAAAGATTTTACAACGAGAATTAAAATTCTTAGACAAGAAATACAAGATTTGAAAAACTAATGACATATCTTTAGAATATAGAATGTTAAATTAGAAGGAAAAAGAACTAATAAAAAGCCAAAAAGAAAAATAAAAATAGTTTGAATGACGAAGAAGATAAAAGAAGACTCTTATATTAATATATTAAGTTTAATAACTACTCAGTAAATGGCATCGAGGATAACATTAATAATTAAAGATGAAAGAATTTTTAAATAACAACACTAATAGACTAGGTGTTGATGTTAAGCTGTATCCAAGAAGGTTTAATACCAACAAAATAGTATGAAAAGACATTAAAAAGGAGTTCTAGCACAAATGGATCAAAGATGAACATTCAATATAAATTATTAAATGCAAAAATTTGTATGAAATCAAGATACTATCGAGATAGGATAAAAAGAACAAGATAGATATAAAACTACATTTGTAGTTCGCTTTTGAGATCATCTACGAATGGAGCGTATACCATGAGGGTTTTATGCTACAGTGAGTTTTTAAACATTATGAATATATATTTAACAATACATGGATTTTTCATTAGTATATACTATATGATGGACTAATTTTCTCCAAAAACATTGACCAACACATTAAACATTTGAATCAATTTATTAATATTATAAAAAGCCCATTGCATTATAATTTTATTAACATTAAACAGTAAACATCAGAAAGAAAGATTAAATCGGTTTTAATCTTTTTGAAATATTTTAATCTTTCTTTCGATGTTTATTAATAATAAATTTTTGAGATGATCAAGACCATTTCTTTGATGACCTTGATAAAGATGCAGGAGGTGTTTGAAATGTTGATCAATTAATTCTGAAAAATACTAAGACATCATCGATGCTGACAATGGTAAACTTAGTATAATCATTGAATATTTCGTCATTATTTTTGGAATTCGAAGGCGTTCTGTAGAATCGCATAACAGTCATTCTATTGCGAAATACGTAAAAGGCTGTTTTGTACCTATCAGATTCTTTGATTTGGATTTGCCAAAATCACGACTTCATCAAATTTAGAAAAAGATTTGTGAATTTAACATGGTAGAAAGATCTTTCTTATTTGGAATAGGATACTGATCACTTAAAAGAGCTTCGTTAAAGGGGTTTATAATTTATAACTAATCTAGGCGTTCATAAATCTGGTGAGCTTGTTTATTGACATAGAGCAGCGCTTGGACCGGGCTTTTTGCTCTTTCTAATTAATTTTTGTCTAAGAGATCCTTAATCTCTTTACGACGGTGAATGAGTAATTCCTTATTCATTTTGAATTGGCACTAGCTTTAGTAGGAATAAGACTATCTCTGAGAGTCTTTTTCATACGGTGAGATCTAACATATGATTTTTCCTATTCAGAAGGCATTAGGAATATTTGAACAAACAGTTGTCTTAATATTTTTAAGAACACTATCTATTCAGACTTGACTTGAGGGTTTCTAGTTCTGAAGAATCTAGCGTGAAACTTCATCTTTTAAATAGCTTATTTGCTAATTTTATTATCCAATAAGTTAAGTGTTTTAACTATTGGTTTTGATTTGTGAAAATCAAATCTAATTTTTCTTCCACTGAGCAGAAAGTGGTAATTCCACTTTATCATTAATTTCTATCGGGAATAGAGATTTGATAAATGGTGTACCAGGGATTACTTCATTCTTTAAGTTTTTACTGAGAAAGCTAGTTTTAATCTAGATTTTTGGTAACTATGGTGCCTTGGACAACTTATAGTTAATTTTTAACTTAGAGCAGCTAGTTGTCTAAGCTTTTTAGAAGTTTTCTCAAAGTATTTAGTAGGAATTAATCACTTACTAGATACGGTTTGAATCAACACCTGTAGTCGAAATAAGGCTAAAGTTTCAAGAACAAAATCCTTAATGACAATTTTTGATGTTGATGTAGAATTTCTGGATTCTAATCTTCTTGATTAAACCCATGATTTTTATCGAAACCTTCTTCTTCAGAAGATTCATTCATCTTGGAGTTAGTAGATCCGATTATGGTCTTCATCTTTCACTTTCACCCATCCAATTTGTGCTAACACTAGCTGAATGAAGGTCTTGCTGAGTTTTAAGATCTTCGACTTCAGTTTAAGATTTCTTATTTCTTCCTGGAGATCTTGAATTGTGGTTGGTTTAGAGAGTAGAACCTATTTCAAGTTTTTCTAAAAAAATTTTATTAACATCAAATTTATTGTTAGTTAATAAGTTTTTAGGTTTTAGTTTATCCTCTAAAGATCTTTTGAGTTTATTCAAGAAAACTATTTTTCTTGAGGATCGGAAATATTTTCGATCACTTTGAATAGGAGATCTTGCTCTTTGGTTATTACATTTAATTCAGAAGAAGATTCTTCTTCTGTAGTTGAAGATGATTCATTATCATCATATTGGGGACCTTTTGAATTTTTCTTACGAAGATTCTTTATTAGATTCTTCATTTGAAGATTGGATTAAAAGCTTTATTAATTTGATTCTTCTATTTTTGGAGTCAAGATTTAATTGCTTAATCTTGTTTTTCAACAGCAAAATCTGCTAGTATGACCTTATCTCCCACACTTAAAACAATAAACAGGGAGGATTATTTGGATTTTTCTTCCCTAGGTCCTGTTCTTTTTGCTTTAGGTTGAGGATCATTTTTGTTTTTCTTTTCCATTTCCTTCAGGTTGGGTTCTAGGAGGAGGAGGTTGAGTTTTTGCTAAGTGCTTTTTACTGTTTTCTGATTTTGGGAGACAAATTGTTCGCAGAAGGATCCTAATTCTCGTTTTTCAAGAATTTTTCCTTCTTTAATTGATCTTGAATTTTTGTCATCTTGACAAATCTTCAAAACTACTCTCTGGACATAAAGAGATTAATTGGCCATATGTAAGGTCATCATATGGAATTTACGCTTTAGGATTATGGCTACGGATTTTTATCCCCTAACTTTGTCTCCTAAAGATTTTTGGAAGACTGCAGAAATTTCTCCTTCAGAAAGGGTTGATGACAATCTTTTCTAATGTAAACTCTGGCTAAGAAAGTATCCTTATAGGATCTAAAATCTCTAGAGAGTTCTACGTGAGATTGAGACGATAATTCAGCAGACCTATCCTTCCATAAGGATGGATCTCTATGAAATGTTTTGCAATAGTGAATATCAGTGTATTAAAATGCAGGGAATTCATACAGAATTCATAAGCTAGTTATAGACTTCTACCATCTTGATTAGTCAGGCGCTTCAAATATTTGGGGTTTTATCTTCTTGATAAGATGATTATCCACCATCACTTTCAAATTGTGATAAATCCTACAAACCAAAATGTTAGTATAAACTTCTTGGAAGTATCATAAGGCATCACGATAAGCTTGATACGAGCCATATGTTGAAGAGTACTTTTCGTAATATTGTACCTGCGATTTGGTATCATGTTCCTCGTAGATGTTATTTGCATTGAAAAGACCTAAAGTTTCATGCACTCTTTCTTGAAAGAAGTCTGGGGCTGTAGGCCTTTAGTGAAATGCGATTTAGAGGAAGATTTCAATTAAGTGGATTAAGGTTTAAGGCATTTTACCTTTTCTAATTTGTTCTTTTCTCTTGATTCTAAAAGAAAAAAAGAGATCGAGGAATTATCGAGAATCTTTTCTGGGGCGTTTATCACGAAGATGCAGTTCTAACTCCTAAACTTGGGTCATTGTTCGGGGAATGACCTTGTCGAGTTAATATTTTCTAGTTTCAATTGCTCAGTAGCATTTCTCAAACTTTTGTTTTCTAAATTCTTTAAGCACTTTCCTAGCCCTATCCTCATTTTAAATGGCTTAAAGAGGCTTTTGTTAGAGAAGATGTTGAGGTTCTTGATTATTAGGTTTGACTAAAGTTTTAACTTTATCAATTTTATTATCCTACTTCCTGACTTGAAATTCACATGAAATCACCAGATAAAACTCGACTCCAGGAATTTACAGGATGTCCAAGTTAATATGGAAACTTTATTAAAACAATCCCAAGTCAAATAGTGTTGCAAACCTCTTCCTGATAGGCTCGAAAATTCACAGGTGGTTTGAAAATCGTACTCGGGTGGTCAAGGATCAAGCAGCTGAAGTTTTAATCACTTAAAATGTTGTATCTCTAATCCATGAACATTTTTAGATTTGTTGAAGCAGATCATAGCATGGGTTATGGTGACATTCGTTAAACAAAGGAGTTGATGGCCATAGGCAAATAAATCTCTTACAACTAAAACATTGGAATCACTGACAAAATTATTCACAGTTAAAAAGAAGTTTTAACATTGTTATGCGTCAAAATTTAAGTGATTTATTAAATCAAAATTTTTAATTAGAGTCGATTGCAGAGTCGGCCCGAAAAATTTTGAAAAAATGTCAAAAATCTTGCATCTAAACAAAATTTTTTGTCATATGGCGGAGTTATTTAAGCATTTTTTTTTGAAATTGAATTTCTTAAAAGGCTGAAAGCAGTCTGGTATCTGCAGGGAGTTTTTACGGAGACGGATAGATGCCCCCAGATCGGGCGGAAAAGGCGTCTTTGCCTTTAAAGAACTCGAAAAGGACTCTTTTAAAATCCGTAGTTGAAGAATCAGAAGATGTTCAAGACCTCTTCAAGGTCAGCGACTAATCACAACCAAATCAAACTACGGGTCTTCTGCTGATTGGGTCACCATTGAAAATTTATCTGGATCGTGATCCGGACCAAATCGACAAAAATTTTTAAAAGTGGTAACTCCTTGCAAGTTTTTTTCTTAAAGCCCGTTTTGAAAGTCGAGAGAAAGCCACATTATGCGATGCCCTTCCTATGATCCTACCCCAGCATTAAAGTTCTTTCTTGGTCCTTCCAAAAATCTGGGCAGTTTAACATCATCAAATCGATGGTGAAAACAAATCAAAAATCTGTTAGCACTTTTTAAAAACCTAGTCTCTGAGGTTCATCCCAAAACACCTTACTGAGCCAACTAATGTATATGTTTATAAAATATATCTGAAATTTGTTTTCTGAGTCGAACAGAATTACATCATAAATCATTACAAAGTTATGGAAATAGCGTTTAGGAAGGGTTCTTTGGTCAGCCACCATAAGCAAAACAAGGACCTTTTATGAATTAAATTGGTAGTACGCATAAAATGCAATATCGATTAAGCCTTTACAAAGATGACAAAAGACATCACGACATGAATACTCATTCATTATCAAGATTCTGAAAGTTTTAAGACTAGACGATTGGAAAACTCTTAAGACTTATAAAAAATTCTCAGTAGTTTGACCCAGTTGTTATCTTATTTGGACTACATTGATGCAGGACTAATGTCTTAAGCAACAAAATCATCGAAGATTCATAGTTAATAATGTTTAGTAACAATACTGATATTATTTAAAATAGTTTTAAATTGGTGGAATCTTTTTAAACCTATTCTCAATCTTTCCCCTACCATCATAGAAGTTTGAAGCAGTTCATGAGGTATGATCAAGTAATAGCAAAATTCCAACAGTTTAAGGTTTTCTCAAGCTTTGGTTACTTTAGATTTTTCCTAGCGAATAGCCTTAAGAGAATCATAAGTTGGAGATGCCAAAATAAAAGACATTTTATGTGAATAATGGCCTCGATTTAAATGTGATCAAATTCGTAATTTAAGATCAAAATGGTTCCATGACAGGAATTTTCAAGGCTTTAGATCTTGAGACTTCCTTATTTTCTCGGCCAAAAATCTTCTTTATCGGCTTTCTGTGGGGGCTCAGTGAAAGATCGACTCCATGAGCATCTCGTTGCTCTCAAGGCCTATTTGAAACATCCACCTCAAGAAAGATGATGATGCTAAAGAAGAAGAAGAATCCTCGATCTCGGAGAAGCAGATCTTGTTCGGCAGACCCTTCTATCGAAAATGAAGATGACTATTATGGCATAGATTTTTAAGCTTCAAACAGATAGAAAACCTAGATAACTTAAGATTTTGTATTTAGGTTTTTGGCCAGGTCTAAAAAAATAGTTCGGGTTATGTCTGGAATCTTGTAGTCTCTGATAAATTTTTCAATTATAAAGGTCACCGTCCATTTTGTGAGTACCGCTTTGAGAAAACAAAATACTAGAGAAAAAACCGGTGAGAAGAAATTCACGATATTTTCTTGTAGGCTCCTCTTTTCTTTAATAAAAGAACTCTTTCTCTCTTCTCCTAGGATGGTGCGGGCATAAAGATCAACCTTCACTTCTTCACCTCAATGATCGATGCGGACTACATTTCAGTTTTCTTTTCTTTCTTTTATGCGTATTTAAATTTTACATATTGATTATTTACGCATATTTCTTATTTCAAATGGTTTAATATTTATGTTCACTACTTCTCATTTTTTTTAAAGCAATCGATCTTTCATTTGTCTGCATTGCTGCATTAAACATCGGAAAGAAAGATTAAAATATTTCAAAAAGAAAGATTAAAATCAATTTATTAATATTAATTTAGGTAGTGGATTAGATATCACTGTTCTGAACCAGAAGATCTTCTCGATAGATTAAATTCGGTGAAATCTTACCGAAGTTCGACATGGAAGTCGAGTTTTCGCGGATCTGAATCAAAGAATGCGATGATACAAAGCTATGCCTTCTTTGTACCTTTCGGGCAATATGAATGGAATGTCATGCCTTTTCGATTAAAAAAATGCCCCGAATTTCAAAAATTATGAATGATATATTCGATGATTAATCTTTTAAGTTTACTTATTATGCATTGATGATGTCTTAGTATTCTCGATTCAATTGATCAACCTTCAAAATCTCTGATTTTTTTAAGGTCATCAAAAAATGGTCTTGTGATCCGGAGGTCAAAAAATAAGTCTATTCGAGAAAAAGATTAAGGTTCTTAGGGTCATATAATCAGCGAGGAACTATAATTTTGATAAAAGCGGATCAATAAATTTATTGAATTTTTCAAATGAGATCCTAGATAAAACTTCGACTCAATTTACAGGATGTACAATTTATGTAATTGACTTTGTCCCCATTTTAGAATCGGTGTGAAACCTCTTTTATGATGGTAAAGAAGAATCTAGTGGGTAGAATTCATACTTCGGGTAGTCAGAGATTAAACAATAAATCACAACCATAAAATCTTTGTATCTCCCAAATCACGGGCGTTTAAAATTATTAAACAGAATGCCTCTAACATTGGTTATGGTGGTATTCTTAAACAAAGGATTGATGGTCAAAACAGATCATCTCTTACAGCAGCTCTTTGAGTCCCCAAGCATTTAAAAAGAAGTTTTAGCAATTGTTTTGTGCATATCCAAAACCAAAGTGATTTGTTAAATCAAAATTTTTAGTCGAGGGTTGATTACAAATCGGTCGAAAATTTTGAAAAAGATGTTAAAAATCTTGTAAAAAATTTTTGCTAGATGTGAGGCCATTTTAAGTATTTTCGATTTTGATGTGGGCAATATCTTAAAGGAACTCAAAACGATGCAGGACTATCTAACTTGAGAGTTTTCTGAGGATAGGTAATGCCTCCCAAATCGACTGGATCTATAAGCGAAGGCGATATGTCAAAGCAATATGACAATAACAAAGGTTTGAAGTCTCTAAGAAACTTCATCCAAAGTGACTCATCTGATGGCTTGATTCAACTGTTGGTCTTCTACCCAGTGGGTCTTCTACCCAAGCAATTTGGATGTCAATCAAAGATCACAAAGCCCATGAAATTTAGTAACTCCTTGATGCTAGTAAAAACCCCATTCGAATCGGAAAACCCTTGATTATGCAATGGTTCTCCCAAAAATGACCACGGCATTGGACCATTTCTTGTGTGAAAATTCTTGAAGTGACATCTCTTGTCCCCGGTTTTAGATGAGGAAAAAATTCAAAAATATCTATTAGCATTCCTTCTAAAATTCCACGATGCTGCAGGTACTTCCAAAGCTTGATCGACAGTGTTACTTGATTACATTTATAAAATGTTTTTGGATACATTTTGCGGAGTTGAACTTAGAATGGTGTCACAAAAATCCATACAAAGTTATTGATATTTAACTTTTAAAGGATTCGCTTTTTGGTAAATCGGCCTTAAGCAAAACAAGGACCTTGTAGATTCATTCTTGTTGATGCTAAGTACGTATTGATATAGCATTACAGGATGACAGAAAAATCTGATATGAATGCTTTCGTTTCAACTATCGAGTTCTCGAATCTTGAGGCCAGGACCGGTTAGGAAAAATCAGAAGACTTACAGGAAAATTCTCCCATTTGACCCAGTAGGGATATTCTTACTTGGATTACATTGATGCAGGCCCAGCATTATTTGTCAAGCTTGACAAAAAAAACAACTACGTAGTTATTAATGTTTGGTAATAACTACTAGATATCATTTTTAAGCTGAATTTTTAAGTTGGTGGAATTACTTTCAAGCCTATTCAGCAATTTTTCCTCCTGCT
>JAENHJ010000484.1:0-77556 GCA_025330945.1 Mucuna pruriens | reverse complement strand
TTCATTGCATTGCTTCCAGGCCGACTAGCACAACAAGCTTGATTACCTACTTAATTTGAAACACAAAAAAAAAAGATCTTTTTGTTAAGGATTGTAATGTGGCCAGGACAGGTAAGATATGAGAAGTGATTTAAGCCTGCTAAACCAAAAAGGGAAAGAGGAGCCATGGAACAAGTCAATAAGCATGAAGACCCTCTGGCTAAACAAGTCATTCAAAACTAATGAAAGCATTTCAAGACAAATAACTCACTGTCTCTTTTCCTTTCACTTCTCCTTGTTTCAAGACAATTAACTCACTTGTCTCTTTTCCTCTACAACCTTTTGTTGTTTTGTTTTTTCATTTAACCTTTTTATTGCATCTTTTTTCCACCTTTTGTTTTCTTTCTTTTTGATTTTTTTCACACCTTTTTTCAAAAACAAATCATCTACAACATTACAAGAACCACTTGCAAAGCCAAACTATCAATGTAATTACTTGCAATTAGTATCACTGTCATGCTTATGTGAACCTGCTTCCTCAAAACAATTCCAAAGCTCCTTTTCTTGGAAAAGGGTGATCATGGTTTTCAATTTGGAAATGTGAGCTATAATATCAAACAAATGGTTGAGATGGGCTCAAAAGGGTAAGGATTTAATGCAAGGTAAGTCCATTTGGCTAGTGGGTTTATAAACAAAGAAAGCCTAAATCATATCATCAATGCATGTGAGACAAAGAGAGTATAAGAAAGTCAAGGAAAACCAAGAGTAACTAGTGCAATCACCAAGAAAGAAGAGAATAAGCAAGCCGAAGTTATCTATATACAAGGCTCAAAATCTTACATGAATAACTACTCCTATCACAAATTATTCAAACTTTAATTTTCAAGTTACTCATTCTAATAAAGATGCAAAAAATATCAAGTTGTGAAACCTCTCAATCAAGGATGATTTAACTATTCAATTTATACAACCTAAAATCCATTAAAAAGTGCTAAAATTGCAAAATATAATTTTTTCTTTTTCTTTTTAAAAAGCGAATTTAACAACAACGAAAAAATTGAAAAAATAACAAAACAACACAAATAGCGAACAAAAAATAGAAAAATGTAAATGAAAACATGGTAAAATAAAATAGTAAAGCAACCTCCACACTTAAAAACATTGTCCTAATATAAGCATATATGAACATATCACATTAATTAACCCAAAAAAACGAAACACAGGAGTTAAAACACTCCTCAAGGTGCAACTATTTGCAATTTCGGAGAGCTAAACGACTAAAAAGGTCCTCCACATCCACCTCCATCATTGTTGACCTTTAAATGAATAACTTGAAGTTGGTGCCCGATGACTTGCTAAAGGTCTTGTCGGTAGCCTCATTTCTTATTTCACTTTCATAGGGAAAGACATTAGTAATGACAAAGCTCCATCCCATTTGAATGAAGTTTACGTTATTGGCAAAAACGAGGTTGAACAAAGCACTTTTTTGGCCCACTTGAACTTCGTTTCAAGATTATGTTATCATGGAAGCATTTCACCTTTTCTTTTGTAAATCTTATAGTTCTCATAGGTCTCTAAGCTTTAAGCTCTCAAGTTCTTGCAATTAAAAGCTTTCTTTCCTTACTTGGTCAAAGGCAAGTTACACCTTTTCACTACCCAATATGCACGATGCTCTATTTTCTCTTGAAGGTTGCAAGCCTTACTAAAAATTATCAATAAAGGGACATTCTAATGGTGTTCATTAAGCAGTCTTATGAGCCTAAAATTGCATCCTCTAGCAACCGACTCCAATCTTTTCTATTGATGCAACCCACCTTTTGTAGAATTTGCTTGATCTCTCTATTAAACACCTGATTTTGATTTGAATGATAGCAGATAGCCACCACATGCACCACCATACTTCTCCAAGCAAAGTGGACATGGTCTTATTACAAAAATGACTCCATGGTCATTACGAGAGATTTAAGCACACAAAACCTACAAAAACATGGATCTACAAAATCCAAATAACTTTACATACTAGTTTTTGGTGGCCCTAGCCTCTCCACACGCATCGTGGTGGAAACATAATCAACAACAAGTACAATAAAAGATAACCATAAGAAGGAGGAAAATGGGCCCATGAAATCAATACCTAAACATCAAAGATCTTAAAAAATGGTTTCCATGTCATGTATATGACCATAGCTAGCTCTTTAGCACGGCTCATGATGTAATCAATGTAGTGCATCCTTAAAAAATGACCAATAAAAACCCATTGTCCAATACCTTCCTAGTTGTTCGGGTGTGATCCATAATGCCACCTATTGATGCAGAATGACAAAATTGGAGATCTTATGGTTTACTATACTGCAAATCACTGACCACTACAAAATTTCCATAATATGGATCATCCCAATAGTATTTAGCATCACATAATTTTATCCTATAGATCTGGATTCCTCATGGGATAAAATAGATGCAACAAGATAATTAACAATGTATGGCAAACCAGGTTTGATAGCATCTATTCATATCTACTTATCAGGAAAATAATCTCTACATTAAATGGTCAATCCTCCTCAATTCTGCTTGGGTGTCAGTTATTAAGTTCTCTACACCACTATTGTTTTGTCTATATCAAATATCTTGAAGGAGAAACATCTAGCGGGTAATCTTGGTCTTCACATTGGCATTTCTTCAACAAAAATTCAATGTTGTATTATTTAGGAAAACAACAATCTTGGAGTCGAAAGCAAAGAAGAAGAACAAAATTTATCTAATGCAAACTCCAAAAGAAGTTAAAAGCTTTTTTGGTGGTAATGTAATTGACTGGTAGAATGCAATGTCTTTGAGATCATAAGCTATAACATGGGAATACTTATACCTATCCTAAAACTGCCTAAGTGCCAAGAGTTTAAACATGCATGAGCTCAAAAAGAAAGCCTCAGCCTGGTGTAGGATGGTAATGGTGGGTTTTTTTTTTTAAGCCTCAATGCATATTGATCAAAGAAAAACTCTGACTTTTGAGAAGTTTGGACATATAGGCTATTTTGTTGAACTATTGGATGAATCTTTTGTAAAAACCTAATGTCCATGGAAGAACAAAACTTCCCACAGATGTGAAAGAGAAATGATAATATCAATTTTTGTCCTTGCTGCCCTAATACCTCTCTGTTAAATTGACTAGATGTCGTGAGACTATACCTTAAGTTATGATGGGATCATTTCTCAAAGTTTAGCACAAGGTTAGTCTCAATGCACCTATTCAAAAACTTTAGACAAACTCTTTAAGCATGCATTAAATGAATGACCGTACACTGTAAAATCATCCATGCTTAACCGTGATTCTCTAATAACTAAAAAAAATACTAATCCATACACCTTTAGGAAGGTTCTTGGCAGACATTATAGGCCGAAAGGCATCTAGTGTAGGAAAATGTGCCGAATGAGTAGGGTGAAGGTATGATATGATATAACATATCCCGCATGTACCAAAAAAGCCATCCAGGAAAACAATAATAGGATTTACCTACCAGCCTCTCAAAACTTGATCAATAAACGGGAGAGGGATGGTCTCATGAAGTTGCTTGATTTAGCTTCCTATAGTCTATGCACACTTGCCAGCCTATTTTGATTATGGTTGAAGTATTCATCATTTTGGTTCTTCACCACAATCATCCCTAGGTTCAGAGGAACAACCAATATAAGGACTAACCTATTGATTATTTGATATAGGGTAAATGAGTCCCTACTGCATGTAGCTTCATGACTTCCTTTTTGATGACATCAAGAATGGTAGGGTTTAGCTACGCCTTTGTGGCTATCTCATTGAGTCTAGAGCTTCCTCCTCCAATAGTATCCTATGCACGTATATGATAGATTAATCCTTGGGAGGTCAGCTAGAGTCCAACCAATGGCTTTCTTATGCTTCCTCAAGACTTATAACAACCTCTCCTCTTGCTGAGATTGGAGGTTGTTGGCTATAATGATTAAGAGCTTTTTGGTCATCCTCTAGTAAGCATACTTCGGTGCTCGAGCAATGGTTTTGGCTCTAAGATCTGGTGGCTGCATAGTAGATGGTAGAGGAGGTTCACTGGTGCTTCTGCCACTTTTGCACAACTGGCATTCTTACCTCCACACATGTGCACTCAAAGTAAGCTAAATAAGTAAAAAGAAAAATAAAACATTAATATAAACAAAAAAATAATTCATAAAATGAAAAAAAAGGCGGTCTGCAGTAGTTGCATATAATCATCAACTAAGTACATTAATCAAATCTACACCAAAGACAGAATGGTTTTTGGGGACGTTTCATGGCCTCAAATATGTTAAACTGCATCATGTTATCACAAAACTCCAATGAGAGAGTTTAGACATGCCGCATCAATCTTGGTCTTTGCCGCATTAAAAGGTTTACAAGATTAAGGTGGATCTTTTAGCTAGATGGCTCATCCTCCATGTAACACAAAAAAATCTTTTGGAAAAGTCAATTCATTTATTCAGACCAACACATCTTCAGGATACCAGAGTTGATGCACAATACTTCTATTTTCTAGTTGGATTATCACACCAATTGGTTCCAGATCACTAAATATTCAATGATTTGTATATTGATGAAGGCATAACACACTTGAAGCTGCAATCCAACATAGCATCTCGCAAAGTGCACTTGCCTATGGACACTGGAACTAAAAAGTGCTGAGGATCTCTGCATTTCTTTGGTATGACAGGTTGAGTCAAAGGCATATATCTCGCTCTTGATCAATGCAGAAAAATTTCTTCATCTCTACATCTCCTTCAACTTATTCCTCTTATGAGTGCATAATTCCTTGATAAACTTTTGCATATTTTCGGAATCTACTGATGACCACAAAGGAGAGGATATTAATTTCCACCTTCTTGAACGTTTTGTAGCAACCTCATCTAGTTCAAATTTTCTTACTCAGCTTGTTACTGGTGGGAAGGTAATGGAACTGCTTTTGATCTGCTAGCTGTTCAGACAAATTTTACATCAGAATCATTGCTAACTAGTTTTTGGTTGTTGCTATGGAGTTGACTACTATTATGGTAACTCCTTACCACCCTCAAGACATGTTCTTTGGATTGCTTGGTGTTTGAAGGGAGATGTCAGAACAATTTGATTGCATTTGGTTATTGATAATTCATATTTTAGACACTCGATAACTAAATATTAAGATGGGCATAGTAAATATTTTGTGACTTTAAGATCACGTATTGGCAAAGATTCCAGACTGAAGCTAAAACAGAAATACAAATCTATATAATTTTGAGGATGTTAGCTAATGTGACTAAATCGTGGGTAGAGGCGATGTAGAAAGTAAAATTGTTTTGACAAAAACAGTTTGGTGGAAGCCAAGTCCATCTCGGAGACAGAATTGGCTGTAATTAAGTCAGTATCAGCTCTACCAATTCGAGAGGACCCACCAAGCCTGATCCGACTATAAATCGCCACCAACGTTTCAGCTGGGTACTGGGAAACCAGGGTGGATAAGGCAAGTTTGCAAACATAGAATTTGGGTAAAGTGAGTTACGTCTGCGAATGACATGTCATCCCACCCGCTCCACCATCCGGTGGTTACTGTATGACTTACATGAGCTAAATAACCTTTACTTCTACAATTTCTTGTAAAAAGTCTTTAGAGGGGTCGCCACAAAGTTAGAGCTATTTGGGATGGCTAACTTGGACAAGAGTGTGCCTCTTGCTCCCACGCACTCCTACCTGTGAGGAATCAAATCTGTTTAGAAGTTTTCGATGCAATGGGTAAACGTAGAGACGCATTCTCCATTAGACGCCCATACTGAATAATGACCTATAAACTCGATGTTCAATGTAAGAGGACTTAATAGGCGTCCGTAGGGATCAGAGGTGCGGGTTCAACCTTCCATTGTGCATTCAACCTCAATGTTCTTGGGAATCAAAGCATGGACTATCCATTAGGCGCTCTAACTTCAAAGTGGTTCTAGACTAGATGTTGAAAGGAATATGCATGCTAGGCTAGGCATGAGGCCACCTCTTGGCATGATGCAGATTGATTTAGATTTATTTGGAAGTGTATTTGTGGGATATTTAGAAAAGGAACCAGACCGATTTACAGCCCAGGTGGACTACATGCTTGCCATCTGGAGTGTCATTGTGAGTATGAGGGGAGTTTTCTATGACATGGTTGGAACTTGGGCAAGGCGCTTACTTGGTATCCAGAGGTGCTACTGGTACCTTTTGCTCTCAATTGGAACTCCTCTCAGAAGACATTTCCTCGGTCACTAGTTACCGATAATTCCACAACAATTTCACCTTGAGCTTCACTCGTCCATTCTTGGCCCTCGAGTTCTTCGCATTGGGACCTTTTTGGGAACCTTCCATGACATGAATAAATCCCACCCCCCTAAAAGATCACACCCTAGTTGGATTATCGTGGTCATCAGTCTGGGATATACCCAAAGATGATTACCACTATACATCCATCACTCATTTATGCACAAGATCGAGAATAGGACCTTACTCAAAATTGGCTTATTTGCAAGTGCCTGTAACTTCATTCCCTTTCCCCGAACAAACCCCCCAAGCAGTTAGGAGCCTGTTAATATATTTATCATCTACCCTAGAGGTGTATATGCTTAAACAATTATGATAATGAAAATATAGAAAAGACTGTAAATGAAGAAGCATCGGTAAAAAAAGGCTATGTTATCTCATGCAAGTCATTAAACAAGGGGCCCGACTCTTACTTTACATATTCTCCCTAATTGGAGTCACCATCTCATGTGACCTAAATCGTCTTTGGGGATGATTTAAAAGTAAAAATTGTTCTAACAAAATCCGGTTTGAAATCAAAGCTGAATCCATCTCCAGGGGAATCAGCTATCACCCGAATCGGTATCAACTTGGCCAATCCGGGAGGATTGGACGGCTTGATCTGGCTTAGATAGAATTAAGCCACCGACGCGTTTCAAAGTGTACGTCGGAAACCGAAGGTGAATAAGGCAAGTTTGCGAACACAAAATTCAGGTAAGGAATCCATTATGCTTAAGAATGACGCGCGTCATCCCACCCGTCTACCATCTGGTAATTACCCTATGACTTACATGAGCTAAAATAACCTTTACTTCTATAGTTTCTTGTAAAAGGCTTTAAGGGGTGAATGTATAGAGTTAGAGTTGTTTTGGATGCATAACTTGACAAGAGTGTGCCTCTTACTCCTCACGTGCCTCTCATAGCTTAGAGGAATCAAAGTTCACGTAGTTCTCAATACATGGGGTAAATGTAGAGATGGACTTTCCATTGAGGCATCCATACCCGAATGACCTATGCGACCAGGTGTCTAATACAGGGCGGACTTTCCATTAGGGCATCCGTAGGGATCAAAGGTGTGGGTTTGAACTTTCTATTAGGCGTTCGTAGGGATTAGAGGTGTGGGGTCTAAACTTTCCATTAAGCATTCAGCCACTTACTGGTTCTTAAATCAAAGCATGGACTATCCATTAGGTGTTCTAACTTCGAAGTGGTTCTAGACTAGATGTTGGTATGAATATGAATGCTAGGCGGGCACAAGGCCACTCGGCATGAATCAGAGACTGATTTAGATCGGATGAATTGTATTGTGGGATATTATAGAAAAGGAATTGAGATCGACTCGGTTCTAGGCCAAGGCAGGCTACATGCCTGCCATCTAGAGTGTCATTGGAGTATGTGGAGGAGTTTTCTATGACATGGTTAGAACTTGGGCAAGGCGCTTACCTAGTATCTAGAGGTGCTCTTGGGTACCTTTTGCTCTCAACTGGAACTCCTCTATAATGCGTTTCCTCAATCACTAGTTACTCAGTAATTCCATAGCAATTTCACCTTGAGCTTCACTCGTCCATTCTTGGCCCCTAAGTTCTTCACATTGGGGCCTTTTGTAGTATTTGGAGGGTGATGAGGGTGCACATCAAATTTTTCCATGTGGAGCTTCCCCAACCTTCTGATTCAATTCATTAGCCTTGACAATCCCTAGGTTGATATTCGTTAAATCCCGCGCCTAGTCATGGCACGTTCTCCCTGGATTCGCAACATGTTCTTCAAGTAGTGGCTAACCTGGCGCATTCTCTTGTTGTGATTGGTGAGGATCTTCACTCTGTTGGGGCTAGTGGGGTCCTTGTTCCTCGACGTGGCTTCATCAAGGGTTCTCCTTCCTCTTGAAGGATCCGATAGCTCAGGGCCCCTTGGATCCTGTGAAGTGGTGTTCCCTTGCTGAGGTGGCTGATTTTGCTTTATTTGTCTGACCTTGACGACTTCCTCAATATTGAGCTGGAGCTCCTGGGTCCCTTTCAAACTGTGTTAAGCTAGCTAGGTCGCGTCTAATTGGACTCAATTTGAGTTCCTCAATGTGTTAGAAGGCACTTTGCCCTTTTCCGGCGTGTTGCTTAATTAGAGCATCTGTTGTCAATATGCGTGAGCCATTTTGGGCTTTTCTCTTGATCAGGAAGTGAGTCGTATGGCCTATCTCTCCAGCGGGTCAATTTGGCTCTTCCTGCCTCTTGGGCTTCGTTTGGGTTGCTTTGGCCTGGCAAGCCCACTTTGAAGTTTTTACTTTAAATTGGGTTGTTTTTGGGCCAGGCAGATTTGGGGTTCTACATTAGCTAACAAAAAGAGTAAACTCATTTTGCAGGTTGAATCTGGAGTCCTAAACCACCAGACCAAGTCCGAGTCCTCCCGACCATCCCATACGAGATTGAAGGTGTCCCGGCCAATTGAAGGCATCTCGACTAGATGAAGTCGTCCTAGCTAGACAAGTTCCTCTCCTATAGTCAAGTCAATGTGCCGACTCTGACTCTTGTAGCTGACTCTGTACGGTCGACTCTACATGGAGGCTTCGCATGTTGACTCCAGCTAGCCGACTTTGTCTCCGCATGCCAACTCTGTCTATGCTTACTGAGTCATCTTGTCTATACCAGATCCGTCCTAACAACAAGACCGACTCCACTCTAGCAATTCTAGTACGTGTTCATTTAGGAAATAGTTAGTTAGTTGAGTCTATTATTTTTGTTATGTAGTTAGTTAAGACAGTTATTTCTGTTAAGTTAGTTAGAATGTTGTCGAAGAGTTAGTTAGTCTGACATGTATAAAAAAGGAAGTGTAGATCATCCATACACAACCATAGCCATAGAGAGTGGTGCAAAAACACACTTACATATTCATGCTCTACCATACACACCTCCATTCTCGCTTCACTCCTCGGTGTTCCATGGTGCTACAGTAGGGCGTCCAGTCGGTCGAGTGGATGCAGGACCAAGGTCTAGGTAGCAACCGGTTTCTAGAGAGGACTGACCCGTATCGGGCACACTCTGGTGGACTAACTTCCCTATACATGGCCATCTTCGGTGGAACACTACAGCTCTGCCATGGTGGTCGTCATGTGAGGCTAAGTTGATTGTTCCATGCATCTACACTACACTTCTTGTATGGCTACAATGGTTATCCAATGAAATGGGTTTCCTTTCTCTTACTTGTTATGTTTGTGATTCTGTTAATTTCTCTATTTTTGCTTGTGTCATGGTCGTGCATGGTAGGAATAGATCACACTAGGTTCGGAACCAATCAACTCTATAGGTAACCAATAGAAAAGCTACATCAACCATGTGTGTAATCCCTTCTAATTCGAGGCCGCGATTGTGTAAGCTCTCAATCGGCAATGGACGAATATTAGGTGGTTGACTTAAGACTTAGGTTGGTGTAGAATTGAAAGTATAATAGGAACCGGACCAAGACTTAGGTTGGTGTGGAGTTGCAAGTATAATAGGAACCGGAACTAAAACCATTTAATTGCTAACTATGGAAGTGATATGATAACTATATGTTTTAATTAATTGTAGTAATTGTAGTTTTGCCTTTACTTTCATAGCTAGCCATTTACTTCCTGCCTTTACTTTACGACGTTAAAAACCCCCTGTTTCACTTTCCTTTGCCAAGTCCGCATTCTGCACTCTTTGTTCTGCATATTCTCAGCCCGTTTCACTAGTCATCACTAGAATCACATGTCCTTGAGAGATTCAGCCTAGGTTGCCCCTATGCTACCTAAACATAGGAAATCTAGTTATTTTGATAGTGGAAATAACGACTAAATTCAACCTTGTCAGTTCACAATGGTGACTAATTGTCCAATTTGTGTTTGTAAGTCTTGAATTATGGCAATCACATTTTATTAAAACTGAATGTTGCTTGTTTCCATCTACTTCACCAAATCTTCCAAAGAAGGTGAAATGTTATTCTGTTGAACTAGTTGTTGTTGTTGTTGTTTGAAGGGTGGTGCCTGATATTTGGGGAACTGGTGGTTGGTATCTTTGTTGGTGCTGAGGTATGTTTTGCATAGAACCTTATCTCTGATTTGAGTACTACCCTTGGGTTTGTCTATATTGTTGACCATCATATTGTTGCCCATTAATTAGTCCAACAACTTTAGCACTATTTGGTTCAATTTCTTATAATGTGGGGTAAGCATCAGTTGGATGCTTAGTAGAAGTACAAATGCCACATACTTTGGCTAGTGGACTAGTGTGGTGTTGTCCAATGGCTAACTGTCTAACAAGAAAGGTCAGTTTGATTATTTTATTCTTAATTCTCTGATTATCAACAACAACTACCTCATTTACTACTTCGGATGCAGCAAACCCTCTAACACCAAATTGCTAAGTCTTACATGCCATATTGGAAATCAAATTTCTTGTAGCAACTAGGGTCTTGTCCATCAAAGCTCCACCACTAGCAGCATCTATCATACTTCTGCCCATTAGTATTAGCTCCTCATAAAAGTATTGGATCAAAAGTTGTTCACTAACTTAGTAATGAAGACAAGTTGCACACAACATGTTGAACCTCTTCTAGTGCTTGTATAATGTTTCACCTGTGTGTTGCACAACATGTTGACAAGTCTAAGGGCTTGTCAAATCACTCCACAGGTCACACCATAGCGAGAATGATGAAAGACCAAGACAAGATGGAAGGATGGAAGAATGACCTCATAGGAAAGGTGAGCAAAGGCATGAAGAAGAACCCCACAATGAACGAACAAGGAGAAGTTACCATTCCCCTTATTGTCTATACATGGAGGAACACAAGAGAGCTCTAATAAACCCTTTCAAATGTCATATTCCCCCTTTTGATGTAAAAGATGTAGAGACCTACTTGGACTAGGAAATGAAGGTGGATCAGGTGCTATCTTGTTTTAATTATATCAAATATGAAAATTCAGAATGGTCTCCTATGAATTCATTGGGTACGCTTTAGTATGGTGGAACCTGTTTTGTCGTGAAGGGAGGAAGAGACATGTTGATACATGGACGAATCTAAAGGGGGAGATGAAAACAAGGTTCGTAATAGTTTTGTATACAAGGGACTTGTACAATAAATTGCATCGAATGTATCAGGGATCCAAAAAGCATGTAGAGTATCATAGAGATATGGAAGTGGCTCGTCTAGGGCCAATGTGCTAGAATGTAGTGAAGCCACTATGGCTAGGTTCTTGCACGAGCTGAACCAAGACATATAGAACATGGTTGAGTTAAGTCAATACTCAAATATGGACCGATCTAGTACAGTAGAGTAGTGAGAATAGAGGAACAACAAAGAAGACGCTTTGGCTTCAAGAAGAACTTACCCCAACACTTCCAACAAATTGGATGGGTAAAGAAAAGAGAATGAAAGGCCTAGAAGGGAGAAAGAGTCCTAAGAAGGGACCATATTACCCCTATACTAAAAAGAAGGATGGAAAGCTACCAAATCCAGTTCCTACATCCAAAAGCAGCAAACATCAAATGCTTCAAATGTCTTGGCAAGGGACATATAGCCTTGCACTGTCCTAACAAGAGAAGCATGGTCATGAAGGTGGATGGAACAATGCATAGTGCTAGTTCCAAATCTAAGTCATCATCTATAAGTGAATTTGACATATCATGTGAATACTCACCTGATGTGGCGGGAGATTTGTTGGTGGTTAGGCGTTTGATGAATTAAAGTAATTGATGATGATGCCTCACAAAGGGAAATTATTTTCCACTCACGCTGTTATGTTGTAGGTTAAATGTTCTTTGTTATTATTGATAGTGGTAGTAGTGTTAATATTGCAAGCACTAGGCTAGGAGAGAAGTTGAAATTTCTTACCTTAGCTCATCCTAAGCCGTACAAACTGGAATGGTTGAACAGTGAGGGGGAGATAGCGGTTGCTAAATAGTTATCCGTGGCTTTTACAGTGGGACAATATAAAGATGAGGTACTCTATGATGTATTACCCATGGAGGCAACCCACATCCTACTTTGAAGGCCTTGGTAGTATGACCGCAAGGTGATCCATGACAAGATTACCAATAGATTCATGTTCATTTCATCCATAAAGGGAATTTTATTCTCAAGTCTTTGTCACTTATTGTGGTAAACGGAGATCGAGCTAAAATGAAGTTGAAGAGAGAAAAAGAGAAAGAAGAAAAAAGAGTGAAAAAATTGTAGGACAAAATGTCCAAAAGGACAATCTATGTCCAAAGGATGAAATGCATCCAAAGGACACTTTACATCGAAAGGACTTTCACCACCCAAAGCAAAAAAATAAAAAAAAAAAGAAAATGCGAAAGGCAATAAAAGATTGTATGTGAGTAAGGGAGTCATGAAGAAAATGTTGCTAGCAAAGAAGGAACCTCTTTACATGTTACCCACAAACCTGGGTTTCCATTTGTTTGCACAACTTTATGACTAACCTAAATGTTTTACAAAAATGCTAAAAATCTTCCAAGGACTTTTTCCTAAAGAAATTCCATGCGGATTACCTACTATAAAGGGAATAGAGCACCATATTGATTACACTATGGGAGCTACCTTGCCAAATAGAGAAATATACAGAGCTAACTTTGAGGAAGGAAAGGAAATTCAACAATAGGTGGCAACACTCATCGAAGAAGGTTGGGTCAAGGAGAGTAAAAGCCAGAGTGTTGTGCCCGTGATCCTAATGCCCAAAAGGGACGAGTCTTGAAGATATGTATGGATCATTGTCCAATAAATGCTATCATTGTAAAATATAGGTGTGACACTCCCCGTTTGGACAAACTTTTAGATGAACATTGTGCTGCATGTATCTTTTCCAAAATAAACTTGTGTAGAGGATATCACCAAATCCACATGCAAAAGGGTGACGAGTGGAAGACAGCCTTCAAGAACAAAGTTTGGTCTGTATGAATGGCTTGTCACGCCTTTCAAGCTGACGATTATTTGCAACACGTTCATGAGACTAATGAACCACGTTTTGACAAGTCTCATTCGATGATGTCTGTTTGTCTACTTTGATGACATATTGGTGTATTCAAAACGTTTGGACGATCACATGGAGCACATCTAGCACATGTTGAAACTACTGAAGGATGAATCCTTGTATGTTAATCTAGAATAGTGCACCTTCTGCACTACTGAGGTGATATTCCTAGGATTTTTCATGAGTTATGAAGGGGCCCATGTGGACAAAGAAAAGGTGAAGGCCATACAAAATTGGCCAACTCCTACCAACATTAGTGATGTTTGAAGTTTCCATGGGTTGGTGAGCTTTTATAAACACTTTGTTACAGACTTCAGCACCATTGATGCCCTTTTAAATGAAATAATTAAAAGTGCGCGGGGTTTAAGTGGGAAGACCACTAAGAAAAAGCCTTTCAAACCCTAAAGGAAAGGCTAACTAATTCTCCAGTGCTATCACTTTCGAATTTTCATAAGTCTTTTGAACTTGAGTGCAATGCGTCCAATGTGGGCATAAAAGCATTACTATGGCAAGAAGGGCACCCCATTGCCTTCTTCAATGAGAACTAAAGGGTGCCCCACTTAATTATCAAACTATGACAAGGATATATATGCTCTAGTTAAGGCATTATAAGTTTGGTAACACTACTTGCTAACCAATGAGTTCATTGCCCATAGCGATCATGAGTTACTGAAATATTTAAAAGGTCAACATAAACTCAATAATTCTCATAGGGTAGTGCTCCCATGGGTAGTGCTCCTAGAAAAATTCTCATACGTTATTAAACATAAACAACAAAAGGCAAATATAGTGGTAGATGCACTGTTAAAGGTGTACTCTTGTAGCTATGTTGGAAATGAAGCTCCTAGGCTTTGAAAGCCTTAAGGACTTGTATATGAATGATAATGACTTTTAGGAAGCCTATTATCATTGTGTTGTCTCATCTAATGGAGGTTTCTTTAGGCATGAAAGGTTTTTATTTAAAGAAAAAAAATTGTGTGTGCCTAAGAGTTCTATCAAAGTGTTATTAGTGAAGGAGGCACATAAGGGAGGTTTAATGGGCCGTTTTAGTGTACGTAAAAAATATGAGGCCCTAGCTAAGAATTTTTATTGGCCTAAGATAAAAAGCAATGTACACCATGTTTGTGAAAGATGTTTAACTTGTAAAATGGCCAAATCAAAAGCATCGTCCAAAGGTTTGTGTACCTTTCTCCCCATTCTAATTGCTCCATGGATCAATATTTGTATGGACTTTGTACTTGGACTACCTAGGACTCAGAAAGGGAGAGATTCAATATTTGTTATAGTGGACAGATTCTCAAAAATGGCACATTACATTCCATGCCATAAGAGCGACGATTCTTATCATGTAGCCAACCTCTTCTTTAGGGAAGTAATGCTTCATGGACTTCCTAAGTCCATGGTATCTCACAGAGACTCTAAGTTTTTGAGTCACTTTTGGAAGACGCTCTAGGGTAAATTGGGTACCAAATTGATGTTCTTTATAACATGCCACCCTCTAATAGATGGCTAGACCAAGGTGGTGAATAGGATGCTATCACAACTTCTAAGGTGTTTTGTGGGAAGGAACCTGAAATCTTGGGAAAACTGGCTACCCCATATTGAATTTTCTTATAATAAGGTGATCAACAAAATTACATGTCACTCACCCTTCGAGTTGGTCTATGGGTCCAACCCCCTATCCCTTTTGTACATACTACCACTGCCTGTACAATCTAAAGCTGACCCAAAAGGCCTGTCTAAGGTCCAATCTATAGTAAGGCTTCATGAAAGAGCCATACTGTTTATGAAAAAACAAAGGTAGAGGTATGGTGAGAGAGTGAATAGGGACAAAAAGGTAGAGTTTTTGTAGAAGGTGACCTCCTTTGGGTCCATGTCTGAAAGGAGAGGTTTCCTTAGCTACGAAAGTCCAAACTACTTCCACGAGGGATAAGACCTTTCCATGTATTGAAAAAAATTAATGGTAATGCATATGTCCTATATATGCGCCAAGAGTAGGGTGGTAGCTGTACTTTTAATATTTGTGACTTATATCTTTTTGATGTAGGTATGAACGATCCGAATTTGAGGACAAATTCTCTTCAAGAAGGGGAGATTGATATGAATTAGGGAGGCCAAGATAAGCCAACAAAAGACGTGGGCCAAACTTTATGGGAAAGCCTTCAGTGACCCTTAACCAAGGGGTAGGCTGAAGAAATTGCAAGTTGAAGTGCAAAGGATTGTGGCACTCCTTAGAGGATAAGGACCCTCCAAAGAGGGATATCATCTATTTGTATTGTACTTGCGTAAATAGGATCCTTTATATATCATTTCTTCCATTCCTTTGTATGGAATTCCTTTCATTCCTCCTAAGAGGGGTTTCATCTATTTGTATTGAGCCCCATTTGGACGCGCTGAGTCCAATGGACGCTGTTATACCCCAATTTTGTCTGGTCTACGCTACTGGGCGGATGAAAAACAAACAAAATAAAAAACGAAAAAAAAGAAAAGAAAAAAAATGGGAGGCAGCAGGAGACAATAGCAAGCGCGTCTTTTCCTGCCTCGGGAAGGCACACGAGGGAACAAGTAGACGTTGGCTTCTATGACAAGTCACCCTCAACTCTGCCATTGTGCATAAAGAAGAGATGTGGAAGCAACTTTGGGATGAAAATCGAGGAAGTCAATGTCAACACATTAATGGAGAAGATCTCATTGAAAATTCGCGATGGTGACCCGAGGGTGAGAAGCGTGCCTATAAAAGGATCAATGTTTGAACGAAAAGGGGTCTTTCGAGGAAGGGGTCTTGAAATTTTGAGAGAAAGAGTTTGAAAATGGGGGAATCTTTGGGCATAGCAAGTCCAAAAATCCTCATTCAATTCCAAGCTTTCAAAGACAAACGAACAAACAACAAAAGAAGGAAAACTGTAGAGGAAACCCTACCACCCCATAACAAACTTGGGCTCTAAGTACAAGGTAAGTGTTCTCAAAATCTACCACTACGGGTTTATTTAGGATCCTTTAAACCTAAATCAACACATAGCTTCCTTGTTTATACCAACGTTGTATTGCAAGATGTAGCCAACTCCGAAACCGGTTTCTATATGATTGGGACCTACTCGCACTATTAGGACCAAGCCGGTCCTGGCCCCTTTCCAGCACCTACTCTTAAGCTTCCCAACTACCCCTTCCCTAAACTCTTTGGGTGCCATTGGAAAGCCTACTTCATCCACTTTATTCATCTCTACAGACGCCAACGAACAATCTACTCTCTTTAAACCTTTTTTTGGACGCTGATGAGTCACAGATTATGCATCTTTTATAGACCTAAGAAGGGTGGTTGTACGATTATTTTGTGCTTAAGGATTGTTTGTTAGCTGAGATTCATATTATGAACCTAAAAATAGAGAAAATACAAATTTGTGCTAAATTGAAGGTCTTAGCTAATAAAAAGTTTTCTTCCTTTCTTCTATAGGATTGAGCCAAGTTCACATCAGCCAAGCGAGTCGTCTCAACCGAGACCGACTCTGTCTTAACCAGGCTAGGCCTTGCAGCCCAGCAGCTCACTATAGGCGCAGCTCAACAAGGGTGGCCCAATGGCACTATCCACGTCAGCTATCTAGCTTAGAGGCCACCTCAGCTCCAAATGTCATGTCACTCCTGGAGAAATGAGTGACACAAGCTACGTAAGGGTAGAATAGGAAATTCACTTTTGTAATTCTGTTAGGCATCGTAATTCGTGTGCTCTTATATATATAGGAGTAGTTGTGTACATTTTAGGGGTCTTTAATTCACACTCTACGCATTGTTATCATTTTCATTATCTAATCCTCATTCTCCTCCGTTTATGGTGGTGCACGGTACTGCATTGGTGTTTCTCTCGATCGATGAAGTGCAGATTTGAGACTAGGAAGCCAAAGTCTGTCAAAGGGGACCGCTTGGAATTCCAACGCACTCTGGTGGATCTGATCCTCAACGCTCAGGCTACTGGAGGTGAACTACCACCATCAACCATGGCGATCGTCGTGGGAGATGGATCCATCTGAATTCAGACCACTATGTTTGTACTCTATTTTCTATTAATCAATTTCATTCTGCATTTCTCGTTTTTGTTCCTTTCCTCTTCTTTAATTCGCGGATTGAATTGAGATTGCATTTAAACGTGAACAGTGTTAAGCTAAGCTGATCGAAACTAGTTTAACTAATTTAGTAGGTAATCAACTAATGATTGTTAATTGAGAACCTAAAATAAGCTCTGAACTTAATCCCTGCCAACTGATGAGGTAGCGATTGCGTAATTCCTCGGTATGGAAATGGACGAACCTTTGGCGATTTTCATAAGAATTCCCAAAGCTAATATGGACTGTGAACGGAAGTGAGGAAATTGAACTAGACTCAGACTAATAGAACTGGACATGAGCACAGTTATATCGTAATAATAATAATAGTAATACCAATAGCATTAGTATATTTTCACTGCATTCATAGTTTTAGTTTATTTTCTGCTTTACTCGCACTCAAACCCCCCTTCATTTACTGCTTTCCAAGTCCTGAAACAGAGGCGGTCCAACTCTGTTGCGTCTGTCTGCACTCAGCTGAGACCAAGCCTGATAAATCTCTATCGAGACCATATCGGCTCAGTCTCTGCCGAGAGCAATTCGGCCAATGGCCGAGACAAGTCAATACTTTGCACCTTAGATTCTACATCATTTCGCTTCACACTAAATCACAATTGAGCACGCTGTGTCCTTGAGAAAATTCGACCTAGGGTTGACTATACTATAGTTAGCTTTAGTTATTTGATGCGCGTTAAGACGACTAAAGATGAGCTTATCAGATGCCCATCGAAAGTCCACCTTCACCTAACCCACGAGTGCCTAACGGATAACCCATCCCTTCCCACTTTTCAAACACATACTTAGCCCCTAAAAGCCGAGTCGACCTCAACTCCTTCTCCTACCATTGGGCTGACTTTATCTGGCTGACTCTGTCTGGGCGGCTCTGTTTGGCCAACTTTTTCTGGCTGACTCTGGCTTGGCCGACTCTGTCTAACCATCCATGCTGAGAACTACATAAACTTTGATTTCTCCATTGTCATGGGAGATACATAGGAGTAAGAGGCGAATCTTGTCAAGTTATTCATCCAAAAAACTAAAAAAAAATATTTTGCATCCATCCTTTGTAAATATCTTTCATTAGAAAGACATAAACCATAACTTAGAAGTCATCTTATTTCATGAATCTAGTTAGGGTAACTACCTTATGGTAGACGTATTGGGATTCTAGTAATCCCTATGTGTAACCGATTCCTGAACCTGAACTTTGATTCTCAAACCTGCCTTATCCACTCTAAGGTTTCCTGGCATTTTCCTTAAAAATACCGGTGGCGACTCCACAATCCTCGTCCTTTCCCCGTAAGGGACTCAAATTTCCAAACCTCTATTTTTTGCCGTCCTACGTCACGATCCAGGTTGCGACAGACACAAACTAGTCTAATGGATGCACTCTTGAAAGCCAACATGTGTTTCGATGTATGATGGCTACCTTTTGTTTCCTTGTTCCTTTAGACCAAGTTTCTTTGGACTCAAACTTTGCAAGTCACTTTAGACCTTAAACCAAAAACCCAAAAAAAAATATCTCGCATCCATCCTTTGTAAATATCTTCCATTAGAAAGGCATAAACCTTAACTTAGAAGTCATCTTATTTCATACATCTAGTTAGGGTAACTACCTTATGGTAGACGTATTGGGATTCTAGTAATCCCTATGCGTAACCGATTCCTAAACTTGAACTCTGATTCTTAGACCTTCCTTATCCACTCTAACGTTTCCTGGCATTTTCCATATAAATACAGGTGGCGACTCCGCAATCCTCGTCCTTTCCCCGAAAGGGACTCGAATTTCCAAACCTCTATTTTTCGCCGTCCTGTGTCATGATCCAGGTTGCAACAGAAACAGACTAGTCCAATGGATGCAGTCTTGAAAGCCAACATGTGTTTGGATGTAGGATGGCTACCTTTTGTTTCCTTGTTCCTTTAGTCCAAGTTTCTTTGGACGCAAACTTTGCAAGTCACTTTAGACCTTAGACCAAGCCTGAGGGCCTTTGGACGCAACTACAAAGGGTATTCTGTCTTTGGATGTAGTTGCTGAAGCCACTTTGCCTTTGGATGCACAGATAGAAATTGGACTTTTTTGGATGATTCTCAAAGCTTCTCTTACGATTCGCAGCTCAAGGCCCACAAAGGATAGTTTCTTATTTTTGTGCATCAATTCCCTGTATAAATAGCATTAGTTAGGATCATTTTTTCAATTTTGGTTCATTTGAGAAATAGAATTGCTTCGTTAAGCATTTTGGAGAGGATTTTCCCAATTTTTCTTAGATTAAAACGCTTTATTCTTATCAAGCTCTTTAGGAGGCTTGTGGAAAATCTTGATTCCTCCTATGTGATTTTCTTAGAAAAATCCACGGCGAGCCATTTGTTAACCCTTTCCTTTTTTCTACTTCAATTCCTTTTACTTTATCTTTAGTTTCTGCAATTTACAATACTCTAATAAAAACACTAAATTTCATTACGATTTCGATATCCAAATCCAGAGCATGCTATGCAAAGTAGCTTGATCTAAGAAGAACATGGTCCACATGAGTGATTTTGATATAAGTTTAATCCAAAATGAGCTTCGACGATTTAGGACCGTATCAATAGGGTTGGCACAAATCTCTCCCTCAACTCTCTCTTTAAGTGGGCTTCCTCATCCTCCTAAAATCATATATGATTTGGTACCACCAAACTAAATCAAATGTACTAAAAAATTTAATGTTTAGGTTCTCATGGATGTTATGACAACCAAACAATTGTTCTACCTTCATTTCCTAATCTAGGTAGGCATATGGCTTATTTTCTCCAAGAAAATGGGAAAATTTTCACTTAACACTCTCCAAGTCATCTTTTTTAGGTTCATCGCTCATCCTCCTGTGTTTATCATGACTTTCTAATCTCTCATACTCCTTATGTTTATGGCTCCTATAAGAACAAAAAGACCTACTCTCACTTGACCTACTCATGACTAGCTTCACTCTCATTCATGGATTGTTTCCTATTCTTCTCTTTCCCTCTACTTAGGACCTCTACGATTATATTGATACTTTGAGTGTCCCTTCTTACTAAATCTAAGCCCTATTTTATCTTTTTCCATCCTCTTAAGTCTTTCACCCAACCTAGCCTCTAGTTTCTTCATTTGTTTCACCATCATGGTTTTTGTGACAAACTTTCCATCTCTTCGCTAGAGTGTCCCATGGTATTTTTGTTCCTTTATCAATTACTTAAACTTCAAATAAACTAATTCACTACTATACCAAAGTTGAGACCTAACCTAAGCCAAAGCCTCACCACTCCTACGTGTACGCACCCATAACTCGTAATTCATTCTTAGTAGCTCTTTCTCTAGTATACTCTCTTGCCTTTTTCCAGTCAAATGCTCTTATCTAAGGCTGCATGAATTCTTGGTCACTATTATAGGCTAGGCATGCTAGCTTGGGTTCCCCTCCATTAGGTTGAAAGTTAGACCTTAGTCCAAGGCCTTGGGATTAAGATTAGCTTAGCTTAGTTAATCTCTTATAATTAGGAAGGGCTATATAAGCCATTTTTATCATTAGTGTAATAACTTTTTGTTGAATCTATAACTTGCATTACAATCTATCTTAGAGATTTGTCTCTTCTCTTGTTCTTGAGCAAGAACCCAAATTCTCATCAAGTTTCCATGAGACTTGTGACTAATATAAATTCTCTTATCTAATTGAATAGATTAGTTATTCCTTATTATTTCGACTTTCTATTTTCTTCTTCAATTATGTTTTTTTAGAGCTAATTTTCAATTGTAGCTTGTTCCTAAATTCGTGTGATGTATGTGGATCTAAGGAGTTTATTAATAATCGATATCTACTTAGAATAGTCATCAACCACTACAAGTCCATAACGTTTTCCACTCATAGAGGTAGTTCTGGTTGGACTAAACAAATCAATGTGCAGCAACTCCAAAGGTCTAAAAGTTGGAAAAAAATGTTTTTGGACTCAAAAGATCCTCTAACTTGTTTCTCTTTCTAACAAGCATCACATTAGAGATCTTTCTAGTACACAAGACTTGGAAGTCCTTTTACAAGGTTATGCTTTTTCAGCTTTGAGATGAGCTTGAAGCTTGCATGTCCAAGATTTTTATGCTAAGTCCATTCATAATCTTTTATGGACACCAAACAAATTACAGTTTGATTTGTCAAGTTTGTCGTATTAATCTTAAACAAATTATTTTGTTTCTTGGTAGAAAACAATAATGAACCATTAAGGTTTTTAACTATGCATTCTCCTTTGTTAAAAGGAAACACCATACCCGCTATCATATAATTGACTTATGCTTAGTAGATTGTATTTTAAAACTTCAACAAATAAAGTGTTACCATTAGATGGGAAAGGATACTTACCAATCTTGCTAATCCTAGCTATTTTAGTTTTTTGGTTACCTCCAAAAGTAACCCAATCTCCTGACTTAGGCCTAAGGTCTATGTGATGAGAGCAGCCACTATCTAGGTACCATGGTTGGTGTCTCCTTCCTACTATCAAGCAAATCTCAAACAAGAACACTCATTTTCTTAGGTACCCAAATTCTCTTAGGTCCTTTCTTTTTAATCCTATATGGTTTGGACAATCTCTACAATCATAAGATAGATGTCTAAACCTTCCACAATTTAAAAAATGTGAAGTAGATTTTTCTTTCTTCAAATTCTTCTTCTTATTATAACCAATACCAAATTTCTCATATAGATATCTCTTAAGTTTAAGGATCCTTTCAAGTTTTCAGATTGATTAACAAATTTGGCTAAACTTTTTCTAAGCTCAATAACTTCCTCTTGAAGTTTATCATTTACTTTACATGTATTAACTGTAGATAAGTTTTTGGTCTTATATTTAAAACTTTCATTCTCTTTTATTGGTAAATCATTTTCTTTTTGTAAAGCATCAAACTCTTTGGATAGTTTTGAAATTTCTTTTCAAATCCTTGTATCCTATGAAAAGAGTTAAGGAGTTTCAAAGGAGTTCTTGATAAGCAATTTGAAGATGACTTAAATCATTAAAGATTACCTATTCATTGTCTTCTTCTCCTTCTAAAGCAGTATTAGTCGTAAGGTAGATATTTTCTTTTTCACTCTATTTTTCAAATGAAGACAAATCAAGGTCTTCCTATATTTCCATGAGACCTTTCTTCTTCTTGAAAAAGGGCTTCTTTTTCTCCTTTTTCCAAACTTGGATATTCAAACTTAAAGTGTCCAAGCTTCTTGCACTCATAGCACACTACTTGGATTTTATCTTTAGTCTCTTTGGTGAACTTTCTTGAGTTGTTCTTCCATCTAGATTCTCCATTCTTTTTCCACATGGAAGGGATCTTCCTTGAAATGAAGGAAAGTTCATCCTTATTACATCCTTCTTCTTCAAAGGCTTCTTCACAAGATTCCTCAGCTTTGAAGCCTTTGGATGATGATACTTTTGAAGCCTTTTGAGCTTTGAGGATATGGACTCACCCTTTTACTAGCCTTCATCCTCATTCAATTCAATGTCATAAACTTTGAGGGTACCAAGAAGTTCCTTCATAGGAAGCTTCTTCAAGTCTTTGGGCACCTTGAAAGTTGTGACTTGTGGTTTCCACTATTTAGGCAAACTTTGTAATATTTTGGTTATACTATCATAGTTATCATAAGTTTTGCCTAAAGACCTTAGATTATTGATAATTGTTTGAAATCGTCCAAACATTTGATCAATACTTTCATGATCCTCCATTTTAAATAACTTATACTAATGTACAGGCATACTTATATTGAAGTCTTTTACTTGTGACGTCCCCTTATAAGTCAAAGCTAGTGTGTCTCACATCTTCTTTAAGGATTTGTAGCTATGAACTTTCTCATACTTTACTTCAGACAAAGCACACATTAAGAAGTTTCTAGGTTTAGACTTTTAAGAGATTCCTTGTTTCTTGATCTGTATTCCATCATGATCTTAAGATCTCTATTCCATCTTTCTTTATTGGAATGTAGTTTCCATTCTCTACTACATCCCACATGTCAATATGACAAGAATTAAAGAATGCAATCATTTTTTGTTTCTAGTTTTCATAGTTCTTCCCTTTCAACAAAGGTAGTTTATTGAAAATAAGTCCTTCTATCTCTGTAGTGCTATGTAGGATCTTTTCTCCTACATTGTTAGATGCTCAACCTTTAGAGGATGAGCTTTGACACCAGCAAAAGAAAACAAGAATCATTCAAGAAGGGAGTGTTGAATTGTTTGTGTGATTTTTGAACACTTTTCTAAAAATTGTTTAATAGATATAAGTTTAAATACACAATTTTAGAATAGACCATCCAAAATTTGCAAAAATAAAATAGAGGAAGAGAGAGAAAGACCAACATAAGGTTTTATCCTGATTCACTCTTCCGCAAGAGCTAAGCCCAATCCTTTTAACACGAAATATTTTCCAATAAGTCAACAAGACTTACAACCAAAGGATTCCCAAACCTCTTCAGGTTATAGAGCATTTGTAATCACGCTAATTACAAATAACCCAAGTATTCTATGTCACTTAGCCTTTTCAGGTTATCACAAAAATTAAAGAGTTTTACAATGAGAGATAACTCACTAGGTGAGCATACAATAGGTCAAAACAAAAAACGTTGTTTACATAAAGGAAATACACTTTAAGATTATAACTATAAAGCTTAGAAAAATTTTACAAGATTTTTCAAGAACATCGTACAAAGCGTTGAACACTTGCTTTTCTTTTTTGTTTCTTGCTTTCATTACTCGTATCTTACATCTTCAATTCTTGTGGATGGATATATATAAGTGAAAATAAGAAAGTTGTTTTAGAAGTTTTATCTTCTTTTGAGGTCAAACAAAAGATGTAGGAAAGAAAGTTGTTTTCTCTTTTCCTTAAATGTGTTTGATTCTTCTGATATGTAGAAACACATGCTACTTGTTCCCATATTTGTAAGAGCTTTAATCAGAATATTTTTTATGAAACCTTGGATCCACAATCATGACCTAAACTCAAAGGAAACGAGAAAAGGAAAAATGGATGGAGGAAGAAGGTGACTCACCACTAATTCATTGAATTAGGTAAGAAATTGTAGAGATTCACCACAAGCATCATGGAGGCTTGGTGAGAATTATGTTTCTTATTCAAAACAAGAGATGAGAGAAAGTATCTAAAAAAATGCAATGCACAATTCTAGTTTCATTTAAAAGTGATTAAGGTAATTACAAAATAAGCTTATATAGTCATCTCCTAATCCTACTTAAGCAAAGAAAACGAAGCCCATAGGCTAGCCAAACCCAAAACAACCTAAAAGGTCTTCTAGGCACTAGTAACAAATTTAGCCGCGCATTTAGCGATGACTTTAGCGATGAAATTTGCGAGTACTAGGAAAAAGGGTCCAAAATGGACTTTTGACATAAAGCTAAGCTATTCAATGAAAGTTCACCTATTCTAATATGAATATACAAGGAAAATACTATCTAAAAAAGGATACATAGCCTATTTGACAACTTGACAAGTTATACAAAGTGTATCCTTCTTTGTCCTCTCCTTGATCCTTAAAGGTGGCCAATTTTTATTGCACCTTTCCTTGAAGCTTTTCCTAGTTATTGGACCCTCAAGTGCTCAGGTTTCCTCCTTGAAGTATTCATGAGAAATATGACTATGATCCTCCATATATGCATCACTTTCTTTATTAGAGTTGACTTATTTCTTTAAAGTTTAGAAATAATATCTTTCTTATTTGAAAAATAGAACATAACAATAATAAACATATAACACTAATAAAATGTATATGTTCAGATGATATATATATATATATTAAAACACAAGTTAAAAGGTATTATCAATATTTAAAAAATAATTTGTCTTTTTTACTATTATTTTACTTATTAACAATAATACTTAAAGATACATAAGAATAATTAAATAAATTATTATATTTAAACACGTACATAATAAATGGGATGTCTCACTATCAATGATAGTGAAAATAAAATATAAAAATAAATAATAAAATATTAATCACTAAGACTAATACCAATATATCTAATATATAAAAAATATTTAATTTATCAGAACTAATAAAAATAATTTAATTAATTAATTTTAATTAATAATATTTAAATTTTATTTTATAAATATTCATAAAATTAAATAGTTTAAATAATTATTATATTTAATGATATCACTCTACTAATGAATACATCTACTTTCTTAATTAATAAACTGAACAATAAAATAAAAATATAAAAACTAAAATTAATACATTGAAATTTTTAAAAATTATTCTTTATTTATAATATATAGGATCAGAGTTTGTATATACCCATTAGTCGTACAAAATCCTTACAATACTCTTAAAAAACTAACTTATTGACATTTTAATTAAACAACTTAATATTTTTAAGTCACCTAATTTTTATTAAAAATTAAATATAAGAATAATAAGTTTTGTTTTAATTTATTTATTTTAGCGAACTACGGAAGTTTAGGACTAAAATTCAATGCCAAAATTAAGCTATATCTAAATATTGACTACTGCTATCTAAATTAACTGAGACACTTCCATTATTTTGTCAAAAAGATTTGCAACAAATTGACGGCATGAATTTGAACAAAATAAAAACCAAATGTTCAACTCGATCGGTCACTAATCGAAAACTAAGTGTGCGAAATTGTAGACATGTTAATCCGTAAAGCAACGGTAATAAAAAAAGAAACAGGAAATAAAGATCTCTGATTCCAATATTAGTTGACGTGTTTATTTAAATTTAAGTTACAATATGTTGTAAGTAGCAGTAGCAGACCTGCAGTGCAACATTTATTGAAACGCAAAAACAACCCAACAAGCCTATAAGATCTATAGTGAATGTTCAAATAATAAGATGAATGAAAAGCTCTCTCTAAACAAACCCTCCAAGAACGTATACATGATAAAGTAATTAACCGATTATGGTGAAGAAATACACAGCCAAGCTGGAGAGAAACGCATATAAGGTTCCGAAAGAGAGTGTAGGAGCAGCGGAACCTGGAGGTTGAGACTCAACGTTGATACTCAACTTCTGGCCTCTTGCACAGTGATTGCCAATGGTGCAGATGAAATAACGAGGCCCAGTTTGAGGAAGAATATATCGAAACAGCGACACACTCCCATTGCTTCTGAACGTGGGACCAAATGCGCTTGTGTTACAACTGTCGTAATAAATAGCCTCTGTTCTAATTCCCAATGAGTGCTCTCCGCTCCAGTTGAAAACTGATCCATTGTCCACAACAAAGTCAAAACAATGACTGTCACATTAATTTTCATTTTTGATTGTGATTGTTACGTTAATTATAATGCAGTTTAACATAAACTATTAATACACTAAATATAATGCATTATAGATTCCTAGGGACCTCTCAATCACGTCAATTATTTTTTTTTCTATTTTCGACAATAGGAAGATCTTTTACTTTTGAGAATACGAAGGTAAAAATATTTTTTTTATATTTATTAGAAAGTTATAAAAAGAAATTTTTAAAAATCTTTTATTTAAAAAAAATGTTACATTTCTCTTAGACAGTTTTTATTTTTCTAATAAGAGGTAAGAAAGTAATATTCCTAAGAAAATATGACAATATACAAATTATTTTATTTTTATATTTATTAGAAAGTTATGAAAATAAATTTTCAAATATTTTTTATTTGAAAAAAAAATTTACAATATTTGTCTTAAAATTTTCTAATTTATTAAAAAATTATGAAAAGAAATTTTTATATATCTTCTATTTGAAGAGAAATATTGCATTTATCTTAAATTGTTTTTATTTTTATAATGAGATGAGAAAGTATTACTTTCTTAAATAGTTTCTATTTCTATAATAAGAGATGAGAAGGTACTATTTCTATGAGATTATAGAAAGTTATTTTTTTTATAAAATTTTTAAATTTTATTTTACTTATTTTTATGTAAATTATTTTAAATTTACTTTTTCAAATATTAAAATATAACATAATATTTTTTAAATAAATTCAAGTAACGTTTCTAATTATAATATTTCTAAGAATGTGAATTTAGAAAATGTAACAAGTAAATATCCTTTAGTATTTTTATACTAACTATTTGCTTTCAATTTATCAAAGTTTATGGTCTTTCGTGATAAACCTTTTAATAAATATGTATAAAAAATAAAATAAATTAAAATTTTCTTATTATAAAATTAACTTATATATATTTATAAAAAAATCTCATTTAATTTCTTCAAAAATTAATTTTAATTTACTGATGAACTAATTTTAATTTATAAAAAAAAATTAACCCTTTCTATCTTTTAATCGAAAAATTTATCAACAAGACCTATATCCTTAACAGTTAATATCTATTTCCTATTTGTAAGCTACATTTATTTTAGTATACATGAATGAACTGTTATTTGTTTTTCGGTGAACTAAATGAATGAAGTTTAGTAGAATTGTAATGTGTGCAGATTTTAAAACTTACCGAGACTGTCACCAACGAAGAATCTCTTGGTGCTAGCCCAGTCTTTATAGAAGCTCTCATTGGTGGGAACGTTCCATCCGAAGCTGTCACCAACCTTATAATCTGTTGGTTCAGTCGCACAAATTATGAAAACCATTGCAAAGATGGAGCACCCCATCACATTCAAACCCACGTTCCTTGCCATGTTTTTTTTTTTTTTTTTTGTTCTGCAGGTTGTCCCCGTTGGAACTCTGTTCTCTGTTGTTCTTTCTACACTGAGCTCCGGTTCAAGATTGTGATGAGATTGTGATGGACGATGGTGGACTATTTATAAAGAGACCAGGTAGAAATTATTCTCTGAAATTAGAAATTTCAAATTAGTTAGGTATTCAATGTGCAAACGAATTTATAGAAAATAAAAATTAGACCAGGGAGAAATTGTTCTCTGGAATGTAGAAAATTTGAAGATGATCATTGGGATGATGAGCGTGCGTACGTATAAAGCTCGACCACGTGTCAAGCTCGAATTGCTGCCACGTTGCGTATTAAAACAAAATAAAGTCCATGTGCTAACTTGGAGGCGTGCCACATTGATCATTACGAATTATGCACGTACCTACCGTTAAGGAAAAACACAAAGAAAAATCAAGAGATAATGTAATGGTTATGGTACCGAGGTTTTTGTAGTAAAGTGCTTTTGCATTTATGCAATTAATTTATGGTTTTGCTTGACTTTTTTTTTTATCCGTGCGTTGATTTAGTACCTACACATATTTACACAAAAATGGTCAATTGAAGGGTGAATGGTGGGTACCAAGGCCCAAAACGTTTAGACGTCAAAGAAAGAAAATTTTGGTCTTAATTGATTAAAATAATAATTATTACTGAAATAAGATTTTATTTTAATATTCCCTCTATTTTATATTGATTAGTTTTAAAGTTGTTTTACATAAAAGAAAAAAAATTGAATCGCGACGTCTCCATTTCTCTGTTTACAAATATCTCATATGTAAACCTCCTACACTCTTTCAATCGCGACGTCTCCATCTTCGAAGTTGAGGTGCTTTGAACTTGCCCTTATATGAAAACAATAATGATGAATCGATAATGGTAATGGTATTAGCAATGGTGATGACATAGTTGTGGTAATGATGATGATGAGGATGATAATTGTGAAGTAATAGTGACAATGATAACATCAATGGTAGTCAACGATAGTGGAAGTATTGATAGTGACGACAACAATGATCATAATAGTGGTGGTAGTAAATGTTGTGATCATGGAAATGGTGACTATAACAATGGTAGAGGTGGGGTGACACCACATTGATGGTGATGGTTATAATTGAATTTTAATTTGAGTGGTTTATTATTTTTATTATTGATATAGAGGTTACTATTATTTCTTCTCATGTTCTCACTTAAACAAGTATTCTCACTAGAGTGTGTGTATATACACACACATATTGAGTACAACTACAATATGATAATTGATTATAAACTAGTTCTTAAGGGTTCATTTGAGGTTGTTTTTAGTTGTAAGTTTTAAAATTTTTAAAAATCAAAACCAATTTTTAGTTTTTATTTCTTAGTTTTAGTTACTTTGGTTTTAAAAATTATTTTTAGTTTCAAAATAAACTTATTTTGAAAATTCTCTATCTTGTTAAAATTAGTTTATGGGTGTGTTTGCACATTGGTAGGAATGGTGGTGGTGGTGGTGATGGAGGCAACAGTGGTAAGAGGTGGTGAAGGTGATGGTGGTAAGAGGTGGTGGTACTGACGATGGAAGCAACAGTGGTAGTGGTGACAACAACGATGGTGGTGGTGGTGGTAGTAATGGTGATAATAAGAATTGTATTTATTAAAAAATTATCTTTTAAAACTAAATATCATATTCATAAAACTTATTTTAAATGAATGTAAAATTATTCAAAGTTGAATTAAAAACCATTTAAGCTCCATTTTAGCCAAAGACATTTCATTTTGAAATTTTCATTTACAAACCAAAAACTCATAACCACCCCAAATAGGTCCTAAGTTAGTTATTATAAAAGTTAATATTGTTATCATGCATGACAATCTATGTATAACTATATAAAAAACTTTACTGTATCAATGTATTTAAATAAATTTTTTAATTATAAAATAAATCATAATTATATACAATGTAAAAATGTAATTTCTGCTTGCATACATTGGAAGGAAATTTTGAGTTATTATGAAAATGACAACATTTAATTATAATTATTAAATTATAATTAATGATTTAAATTGTATATTTAATTATAAATCTCACATTAACTTAGAATGAAGAAATTCACCTTATATTTATATGTAAATACACAATTTGAATGTTAATTTTAATATAATGGTTGTAATTAATTGTGTTTCTGAAATGATATATGTTCTCACTTGATATATGTTACTGAAATGAGAATACTTGTTCTTGTAGCCTAGAAAGCTACTAGAATACTTGTTCTTGTTTCTTGGCTGTTTAGTGAAAATTTCATCTATGTGTGATGATTGGATGTACCTAAATAATTATTTGGATGAACCATTATAAAAATTTAATCTTGAAAGACCCATCTCCCCTATAAAAATTTAGCTCCAACATGTCTTTAAACATTGGTGGTGACTCTAGTCTAAATCAAATCTGGCCTAGTCAATCCCCTCGGATTGGTCAAGCCGGTACCAACTCGTTAAAAGTTGACTCCTCCCTAGAGATGGATTTAGCTCCCTTTCAAAAACCTTAAATGAAAATCAAATTCCATTCAAGAAAAAAAACAAATTTTCTTTCTAAATCACCCCCGACGCGATTTAGGTCACGTCAAATGGCAACTCCACTAGGGAAGAAACACTAAGTGAGAGTTAAGCCCTAGTCGAATGAACTGCATGAAGTGTAACCTTTACTGTTCCTTTCATTTTCCATTATCATGTATATCTGTATATGCCAACCCCAGGCTAGATGACTTATATATATTGTGCTATGCTTTTGACTGCTTGGGGGCATTCTGGGGCGGGGAACAAAAAGCTATTGGCACTTGCCACCTAACCCTACTTTTGAGGAGGTCCTATTCCCAGGCCTGTGTGATAAGTGAGTGAAGGTCATATAGTGATGATCCTCTTGGAATTAATCTCTAGACAGGTGGTCATGATAGCCTAGCCAAAGCGTGATCTTTCAGGGAATGTCCACACTTTGGGATTCATTCCTGTCTGTGGAAGGTTCCCAAAAAGGGTTATGAGCTTTAGAGGCCAAAGGTGAGGTGTGTGATTAGAGCCATGAAAGAATCCTGTAACTGCCTTAGAACCCTCAAGACTAGCCACAACCACCCTTAGGAGGATAAAGACCCCTTTGCGTTGCATCGACACAGGTCACCAACCTGAACTGCTCCAGAGACGAGTCTCCTTGCCCGAATACCTTCAAGGAATTAAAAGCATTGTAGATACATTAATACATGACATAAAATAAGGGAGAGAGAAAACAGTACATGCATTGCATGAGCATACCTAATTGAGAGAATTTTCAAACACATAAATATGGAAATTGGTTATAGAGTTTGGAAGTTGCACCCCATCCATGTCAAGACCCCTGACCTCCTATCAATAAGGACATGGGGCAGCTTCTGAAGGGGACAATGGTGCCGAACCTTCGAGGGAAGGTATGGCAACCTCCTGAGTCTGCTCGAGGTTGGGGTACAACCTGACGCTCTGACTGTCTTGACACAATACTACGATCCCCCTCTTAGGTGCTTCACCTTCAGAGACTTCCAGTTGGCACTGACATTAGAGGAATACGAGAGGATCATCGGCATACCCCTGGCAAGATCTCTGCCTTATTTGTTCAAAGGGAAGAACCCTTCCTAGGCTTTGATGAGTCATATTTTATACACCTTATAGGGACCTAAGATGAGTGTTTTTGGGATCATTTGATGCTTAAGAATTGAGTCTTAGCTAAGATTCATATTATGGACCTAGAAATAGGGAAAGTATAAATCTGTGCTAACTTGAGGATCTTAGCTAATAAAAGAATTTATTTTTTTCTACAGGCCAAATTGATCTCAACCATTAAGAAAGTCTCGGCCCAGGTGAGTCGTCCCAACCAGACCGACTCCTTCCCAAACCGGCCGACTCATCCAACAGCCAAATAAGGAGCGGCCTACTGCATGTCCACGTTGGCAACCCAGCTCAGGAGCCACTACAACTCCAAGCCAGCTCAGTTGCCATGTCACTCCTGAAGAAGCTTGCAATGCAAGCTACGCAAGGGTAGAATAGGAATTATACTATGTAATTTAGTTAGGAGTTAGTTAGCTTGCACGCATTTAGCAAGTCCAGCTCGTGTATAAATAGTAGGAGTTGAGCACGTTTAATGGTTGCTGAATTCATACTCGATTCCATATACATTTTATGTTTCATTCTCTTGTGCACATTCTTCATATTCACCATGGTGCACAGTGTCTTCAATGGCGTTTCTCTCGATCGAGGAAGCACAGGTCACAGACTAAGAGGCCAAAGGTTGTCAGAGGAGACCGCTTGGCTTGCCATCTCACTCTGGTGGACTTGAGCCTCAGTGCCTTAGCTAATAGAGGTGAACCATCGCCGTTTGACCATGGTGATCGTCGTGGAAGACAGAGCCACTAAATTCACACCCTATGTTTGTATTTCGTTCTTAATATTATGAATAGTTCTGATTTCGATTCCATGTTTGCGATTCCTACACTTTAATCCACTTGCTATGTCGCGATTGCATATAGTAATGTGGATAACATTTAACTAGGCCGATTGGAACCGGTTTAACAACTTTAGTAGGTAATCAATTAGAAAACCTTATAGATAACCTAAAATCAAGTCTGAACTTAATCCTTGCCAACTGATGAGGTAGCGATTGTGTAAATCCTCGGTATGGCAATGGACGAATATTTGGTGATCATCATAAGAAAACCTAAGGTTGATGTGGAATGTGAATTTGAATGAACAAACCAGAACTAATTCGACTATTGAGGCTTAGTATCAACACAGTAGTAGCAGTAGGAGTGGCTATTCTAGTCGCATTTACATTCTTAGTTTAATTATTGTTTCTTTACTCAATCTACAACCAAAACCCATGTTTCCTTCATTCTAGTTCGAAATAGAGTTAGTTTGACTCTATTACGTCTATCAGCACTTAGCCGAGAACGTGTCGGATAAGGCTTTGCCCAGTCCATATCGGACCTGTCTCTACCTAGAGCAACGCGACACCTAGCCGAGAGTGAGTCTGCATTTTACACTTGAGTTTCTGCATCACTTAGTTTTCACATAAAGTCATAATCGAGCGCACTTTGACCTTGAGAAAATTCAACCTAGGGTTGAATATGCTATAGTTAACTTTAGTTTATTTGATGCTCGTTGAGACGACTAAAAATGATCTTATCAAATTGGCACCGTTGCAAGGGACACAAGTTCTTTTGTGTCTTTGTGTGCCAAACTTGAAGTGAAGCTGAATCCCGAGTCTGTAGATTGACGGGTCAGTCGAGTCTTGGAGTCTATGGTAAGTTCGTGTCTGTTTGATTTGGATCCTGTAATAAAATAGCATGCTAAGTATGTGTAAAATTTTGGTGCGTGAGTCCCACTACTAAAAAAAAACAAAATAGCTACAACATTGCATTTATTTTCCTTACTGCTTATTTGATTTGTATTCTGATAAGTATTGGTTTTTGTTTTTTTAGTTGCTGAATTAATTCTAACTTTCCTGCATGAGTTTTTATAATGCATGACTAGGAGTAGTTCTGCCCCTTTATATGATTTACACCCTGAAATAGAAATAACTTTACATAGGTTAAGAAAAACTAGGGATATAGTAATAAGTAATAGTTCTAATTTTGTTTCTAATTTTGACAACAGTAGTCCTACAACTAACAATTCTGATTCTGTTGAATATAGAGCACTAACAACTTTGCAGAGTTGGACCAAATGGAGAACAATGATAAAACGTTGAAGGAGCTGGCCACACCAGATGTGGTGTATCAACCTTGGTGCATCAAGTATCTGCAACTGGAGCCAGCTTAGACATATGAATTGAAATCTGGTCTTATACACTTGTTGCCTAAATTTCATGGTCTTGCAAGAGAAGACCCCTACAAACACTTAAAGGAATTCCATGTGGTCTGTTCCATAATGAGGTTGTAGGGGATACCGGAAGATTACATCGAAATGAAGGCGTTCCCATTCTCCCTGGATAGAGCAACAAAAGATTGTATATATCTACAACCAGTTCTCGTTAACACCTGGGGAGACATGAAGCACATATTCTTAGACAAGTTCTTTCCAGCATCCAGAACTGCGACCATCAAGAAGGGGATATGTGGAATAAGGCAACATTCTGGAGAAACTCTACATGAATATTGGGAAAGATTCAACAAGCTGTGTGCCACATGTCCGCATCATCAGATCAGTGAGCAACTATTAATCCAATATTTCTATGAAGGTCTGACGATGATGGATTGAAGCATGATTGATGCTACTAGTAGAGGAGCATTGATGGATAAGACGTCAGCAGCAACAAGGCACCTAATCTCCAATATGGCAAGCAATACACAACAATTTAGGATCAAAGGAACTAGTCAATTGCGAATGGTGAATGAAATCGGTGCAATTGACAATTTGAGATTAGAAAACCAGTTGACCGAGTTGACATCATTGGTGAGTGATGAGTCACAATTTATACATCTTTTAGACACCTAAGAAGGAGGTTTGCAAGACTATTCTATGCTTAAGAATGAACTGTTAGCTAAGATTCATTTTATGAGCTCAAATATATAGAAAATACAAATTTGTGCTAATTTAGATTTCTTAGCTAATGAAAGTAACTCTTCTTCTTTTGCGCAGGTCAAGCCGAGTTGACCAAAGTCAACAAGGGAGTCCCGACCGAGATGAAGTCGTCCCATGCCAGACCGGCTCCATCCCGACCGAAGTCAGAATCGTCTCGGCAATCCTTGACTTGTAGCCCAGCAGCCCAAATAAGAGTGGCCCAAGTATATTGTCCACATCAGCTATCCAGCTTGGAGGCCACCTCAGCGTCAGCTCATCTGCCATGTCACTCCTTGGAAATCTGCCATGTCACGAGAAAAGATCTGCATAGGGGTAGAATAGGACATTCGCATTGTAATTCTGTTAGGATTCGTTAGGATTAGCTAATCATAGCTCGTGTATATATAGGAGGAGCTGTGCACTGTTTAGACGTCTTTGAATTCACTCTTTTCACACAACACTTTACTCCATTTTCTCGCTCTCGCTCTCTCCATTTATGGTGGTACACGGTGTTGCAGCGGTGCTTCTCTCGATTGAGGAAGTGCAGGTCTAAGACTGAAGCTGGACGTTCACCGGAGGGGGGACCGATCAGACTCACTGACGCACTCTGTGGAGCTGATCCTCAAGTTTAGGCGAACGGAGGTGAACCACCACCATCAACCTTGGCGATCGTTGAGGAAGATGGAATCATCCGAACTCAGGACCATTGTATTTGTATTCTGATTCTGTTAATCGATTTCATTCTGCATTTCATATCTCTGTTCTCTTCCTCTACTTTAATTCACGATTGAATCTGCGATTGCAATTGAACTGTGAACAATGTTAAGCTAAGCCGATTGGAACTGGTTTAACTAATTCAGTAGGTAATCACTTAACGATTGTTGAAAGAGAACCTAAAATCAGCTCTGAACTTAATCCCTGTCAACTGATGAGGTAGCGATTGCATAAATCCTCGGTATGACAATGGACGAACCTTTGGCGATTGCCATATGACTACCAAAGGCTGATATGGACTATGAACTGGAGATTGGAACCTGGACTAGACTTGATTAATGGAACTGAATCTGAATACAGTTATATAATACTAATAGATAATTATTAGTAGTAGTATATATTTACTGCATTCATAGTCTTAGTTTATTTTCTGCATTACTCGCATTCCAACCCCCCCGTTTACTGCTTCCTTTACTATTTTCTGGTTGAGACAGAGGTAATCCGCCTCTGTAGCGTCTGTCTGTACTCAGCCGAGACCAAGCCGGATAGCCTCTGCCGAGACCGTCTCCGCTCAGTCTCTGCCAAGCACGACTCGGCTACAACCGAGAAGAGTCAACACTTCACATCTCAGATTCTGCATTGTTTAACTTGACACTAAATCACAATTGAGCACACTGTGTCCTTGAGAAGAATGACCTAGGGTTAGCTATACTATAGTTAGCTTTAGTATTTGATAGGCGCGTAAAACGACTGTAAAAACGCGATCATCAAATTGGCGCCATTGCCGGGGACACAAGTTCTTTTGTGTAATTGTGTGCCAAGCTAAGTAAAGTCGAATCCCGAGTCTGTGAAGTGTAAGTCAGTCTTGAATATTTTGAGTTTGTCTATGTTTTTCTGTTGTTTTTGGATCCTGAATAAAAAGCATGCCCTATATCAATAATTTTTCTATGTAAAACCATTTCGTAGTACTTAGAGGTAGTATTTTGTTTGCATACATTACTGTATCTTTCTTCTCTGCATAATCTGCATAATGCATGACTAGGAGTGGTACTGATCCATTGACTGCTTTAGACCCAGAAATAGAATTAACCTTACGTAGATTACGTAAAATTAGGAACACTGTAGTAAATAGTAGTGCTGATATAGAATCTGTAGCTAATTCTAACCAGCTTTGTACTGATAATCTTGTTTCTAGTTCTCACGTTTTTGCAGAATCAGGACGAATGGAGAATAACGATCATCAAGACAGGACGCTGAAGGAGTTAGCTACTCCAGACGTGGTGTATCAACCCTGGTGTATCCAATACCCACAGCTGGAGCCAGCTCAAACATATGAGTTGAAATCTGGTCTTATACACCTGTTGCCCAAATTTCATGGTCTTGCAGGAGAAGACCCTCACAAGCACTTGAAGGAGTTCCACGTGGTCTGCTCTACCATGAGGCCGCAAGGGATATCAAAGGACTATATCAAGATGAAGGCATTCCCATTCTCCCTGGATGGGGCAGCAAAGGATTGGCTGTACCTTCAGCCGGCCCTTTTCAACACCTGGGGAGACATGAAGCGTGCATTCCTGGAGAAGTTCTTTCCCAGCATCCAGAACTGCGACCATCGAAAAGAGATATGTGGGATAAGGCAGCATACAGGTGAAATATTACATGAATACTGGGAGAGGTTTAATAAACTCTGCGCCACCTGTCCACATCATTAGATCAGCGAACAGCTGCTGATCCAATATTTCTATGAAGGACTATCTCTAATGGACAGAGTATGATAGATGCAGCTAGTGGTGGAGCTTTGATGGACAAGACACCAGCAGCAGCAGAGGCACCTGATTTCCAACATGGCTGGTAATACACAGCAGTTCGAAATCGTAGGGGCCGAGTCAATCCCGAATGGTGAATGAAATCGGTGCAGCTTCTAATAAGAGGCTGGAGAATCAGCTGACCGAGTTGACATCATTGGTGAGACAGCTCGCTATTGACAACACCAACCCGCCATGGCAGCAAAATTATGTGGCATATGTACTTCCGTGGAGCACCCCACTGATATGTGCCCCACTCTCCAGAAACCGAGCCGGAATACCAGCCAGAAAAAATGTTGGAGCCATAGGTGGATTTCAGTACGGAAGCAGCCAGACGTAACCCCAGCAAGGCGTTTGATAACCAGCAGCATGGGAGACAACCATTTCGCCAGGACCGAATCAAGGGCCATATGCAACCCAACAATTCGGATCCGCACCGAACACTTATCAGCGGCAAGCAGGTTATCAACAGCCGACCCAAAGAATACCCAGCACCACCTTTTCAGCAACAACAACAACAGCAGAGAGTGCCTACTCAAGGCAACTCTCCATCTCTCGAGGACCTAATGAAGCAACTTGCAACCAATAATCTGGAGTTCCAAAGAATCTGTGAGCTCCAAAGAACATGCAGTTTCAGGAAAATATGACCGCCACCATCCAAGACCTCAAAACGCAAATTGGTCAGCTAGCTAACACAGTGAGCCAACTTCAGTCGGCAGGATCTAGCAATCTCCTCTCAAAGCATTCCAAATCCGAGAGGTAACGCCAGTGTAGTCACTCTCCCGAGTGGAAAAGAACTACCTCAACCTACACCGCAGCAGATGCCGAGATCACTAGAAGCCGACTCAGAGCATAATGCCGACCTACAGTCTCGGCCAGAAAAAGCTGTTCCATTGCCATTTCCATCTCGGCCCACTTCAGCAAGAAAGCTAGAGTCGGATGACGAGTTGCTGAAGATGTTCCGTAAGGTGGAAATCAACATTCCACTCCTTGATGCCATCAAGCAAGTTCCCAAGTACGCAAAGTTCCTCAAGGAACTCTGTGTGCACAAGCGGAAGAAGATAAAAGGAAGTGTGGAGGTTGGAGGTGTGGTGTCGACCTTAACTAAGAACGAAACTTCCACCACAGGGACAGCAACACTGCCAAAGAAATGCAGAGATCCTGGAATCTTTTCTGTTCCATGCACCATTGGTGAATGCACTTTTTTGCCGATGCTATGCTTGGATTTGGGAGCCTCAATCAATGTCATGCCTAAGCATCAATCTACAGGTCCCCCTGAATTTCTGAGATTTAGAACCAACAGGGATGACCATTCAACTTGCTAACAGGAGTATTGTCCAGCCCCCAGGTGTTCTTGAGGATGTTCTCGTCCCAAGTTAATGAGCTAATTTTTCCAGCTGACTTTTATGTTCTTGACATGGAGGATGAGACAGCCTTAAAAGAATCAACTTTAATTCTGGGAAGACCATTCTTGATGACGGCACGAACAAAGATCGATGTATACTGGGACTCTCTCAATGGAATTCGGCGACACTCGTGCAATTCAATATTTTCGAAGCTATGAAGCACCCCACCGAAGACCATTCCCTCTTTGGCATTGACCTTATTGAAGAACTGGTTGAAGAATATCTTCAACTAGACAGCTGTTGAAGGAATCATGGAAGATTTTGCTGAAGTTACTGATATTATCAGTTGCTTAGGAATCTATGAAGAAGCCGACAAGAAAGAAGTACATACCCTCTCCAAATCAGGATCGAATATGATGACATCGCTGACTTGGAATTCAAAGTCAATTATTCAAAACAATGAACCAAGCATGCAATCGACAAACCCGGAGTGCTCAGAAAGTGAAGAGGCTGAAGTTGCGAAACTAACCAATACTTATTTGCACAGCTGGCAACAATCTTTTCAGCCGCAACCGAGTCGGCCAGAGAAGGCCGAGTCAATGAAGGAGCCATAGTCAACTCGGCCAAAGAAACCAAGGCCACCGAGATCATTTCGGCCAAAGAAGACTCAACTCACACTGTGGAAAACACTGATGTTCCATCCAGATCCGACTCAGAAGGCCAACTCGAAGCCAAGGCCGACTCCACGCCCACGTTGATTGAGCCCATGAAGTCAAGCCGGCCGAAGCAATCAAAGGCCGAAATCATGTCGGCACACCTGGTGCCGAGTCAAGACCAAGTCGGCCAGTCGGATCCGAACTCAGAAATTGAAAAATCTCCATTACCACCACCCTTAGAATTAAAACAATTACCGAGTCACCTAAAATACGCCTACTTGGACAGGGAACAGCAGCTCCCGGTTATTATTGCTAGCCATCTCAATCACGAGCAAGAGGAAAAGTTGTTGAAGGTCCTAAGGCAACATAAGAAGGCAATTGGGTGGAAACTTTCTGACCTTCCTGGCATAAACCCCTCCATATGCATGCACAGAATATTAATGGAGGAGGAGATTAAGCCCATAAGGCAGCAGCAAAGAAGACTGAATCCGACACTCCTGGACGTGGTTAAGAAAGAAGTCACAAAGCTCCTTGCAGCAGGGATCATCTACCCCATCTCGGATAGCCAATGGGTGAGCCCTGTACAAGTGGTGCCAAAGAAGTCCGGGCTGACTGTCACGAAAAACCAGCAGAATGAGCTGGTACCAACAAGGATTCAGAACCACTGGCGAGTGTGCATTGATTATAGAAGATTAAACCAAGCAACTCGCAAGGATCACTTCCCTCTGCCTTTCATTGACCAAATGCTTGAAAAATTGGCAGGGAGATCCCATTACTGTTTTCTTGATGGATTCTCAGGCTACATGCAGATACATATTGCACCTGAAGATCAGCATAAGACGACCTTTACCTGTCCATTTGGCACCTTTGCGTATACACGCATGCCGTTCGGCCTGTGCAATGCGCCGAGTACATTTCAGCGTTGCATGATGAGTATCTTCTCGGACCTGCTACAGGACTGCATGGAGGTCTTCATGGATGATTTTACCGTATATGCTGACTCATTTGATGCATGCCTGAATAATCTATCAAGGGTGTTGACGAGATGCATTGACACGAATCTCGTGCTCAATTTTGAAAAATGTCACTTCATGGTGACTGAAGGAATAGTATTAGGCCATCTGGTATCCAACAGAGGCATCGAAGTCGACAAAGCCAAGATAGACATCATATCTTCCCTTCCAAACCCCTCTTCTGTGAGGGAGGTTCGCTCATTTTTAGGACACGCAGGCTTTTACAGAAGATTCATAAAAAACTTCAGCAAACTTGCCTTGCCTCTGTCTAAGCTGCTACAGAAGGACGTGGAATTCAACTTTGATCAACCCTGTATTGAAGCATTTCAGGAGTTGAAGAACAGACTCACGTCCGCTCCCATTCTGCAAGCACCCAATTGGGACCTGCCATTCGAATTAATGTGTGATGCATCCAACTCAGCCTTAGGAGCTGTTCTCGGCCAGAGAGTCGGAGTCGGCCTCCCAGTGCAGGTAATTGCTTATGCATCAAGAACTATGGACGCTTGCCCAAATGAAATTACACAACCACCGAGAAGGAACTATTGGCAATTGTATTTGCCCTGGACAAGTTCCGCCCATACCTTCTCGGCATTAGAATAATTGTGTTCTCTGATCATGCGGCCTTGAGATACTTGTTGAAGAAGCCGGATGCCAAGCCGAGACTGATTCGGTGGATGCTTCTCCTTCAAGAATTCAACATTGAAATCAGAGATAAAAGAGGTGCGGAGAACTCTGTAGCAGACCACCTAAGCAGAATCCAAAAAGAAAGTGAACCGATGCCTATCCGAGATGAATTTCCAGATGAGCACCTTCTGCACATAAAAACGTCTTCACCATGGTTTGCTGACATTTGTAATTTTGTGGCAACATCTCGCTTCCCACCAGAGGCATCTCGGCTGTACAAGGATAAAATCCAAGCGATGCCAAGTACTACATTTGGGATGATCCTACCTTTGGAGACTGTGCAAAGACAAAGTCATCCGCAGTGCATTCCCCGAAGCCGAGTTCAATTCGGTCCTCCAGTTCTGCCACTCGGCACCTGGAGGCGGCCATTATGGATCCACTCGGACTGCCAGGAAAGTGCTAGACTGTGGTCTCTACTGGCCAACCATCTTCAGAGACGCGCATGAATTCGTCTCCACCTGCAAGAACTGCCAAAAAGCAGGAATGGCCATGAATAGAAGGCATGAAATGCCCCAACAACCCATCCAATTCTGTGAAATCTTTGATGTTTGGGGAATAGATTTCATGGGACCATTCCCAGTCTCCAATGGCTATTCATACATTCTGCTGGCCGTAGATTATGTATCAAGGTGGGTAGAAGCCATTCCCACCAGAACCAATGATGCACGAGTAGTAGTGGACTTCCTGAAGTCCAACATCTTCTACCGGTTTGGTGTGCCAAAAGCAATCATAAGTGACCAAGGCAGTCACTTCTGTAACAGAGCTATGGCTTCCCTTCTTCAAAAATATGGAGTAGCACACAGAATTGCTACTGCCTACCACCCACAAACCAATGGCCAAGCAGAAGTGTTCAACAGGGAAATCAAGAAAACACTGCAAAAGATGACCAATCCCAGCAGAAAGGACTGGAGCCGCCTCCTTGAGGATGCTCTCTGGGCACATAGAACCGCATACCGGACACCTTTAGGGATGTCTCCCTATAGGATTGTTTTCGGTAAAGCCTGTCACCTTCCTGTGGAGCTAGAACACAGAGCATACTGGGCTGTTAAGCAGTGCAATTTGGCCTATGACCAAGCTGGAGAACAGAGAAAGTTTCAGCTGCAAGAATTAGATGAACTCCGCTTGGAAGCATATGAAAATTCTAGGATCTACAAGCAGAAAATCAAACGATTCCATGACCAGCAGATCCTAAGAAAAGAATTCCGAGTTGGCCAGAAAGTCCTCCTGTTTAACTCACGCCTTAAACTCATTGTAGGTAAACTACGTTCTAGATGGGATGGGCCTTTTGTTATCACTAATGTGTTTCCCCATGGTGCAGTACAGCTAAAAGACGAACACAACAACAGCACCTTCCAGGTCAATGGGCACCAAATTAAGCCATTCCACGAAGGTCCTATGTCAATCATTCCGGACATGGAGGACATATCATTGATGGAACCTGCAACCCCAGATGACCCTCCCTTGCATTGAGGACAATGCAAATTTTAAGTGTGGGGGGGGATGATCACAATTTCTATCCCCATCATCCTGAACTTTGCTGGTTTAAATTACTTTGTCATTTCTTTTCAATTGTGTGTTTCATTTCAAGTTACGTGTCATTTCAAACTTCATGTTTTCAATAAAAAACTGCCAAGCCAAGTCCATTCTGGTCCTGTTCCATCTCGGCCGGATCCGGAACACACTCGACCTGGCAGAACTTAAAATTTTCTGTTTCTCCATCTGAACAGAATTCCAAGTGGAGTGTCAATAATAAAAATGTCATGAAAAGAATTTTGAATTGGTTTCTGAAAGTTTGAATAAAGTCAGTGAAAGCATATCTGCAACTTTGACAAGAGAATTCTCTAGCTCAAGAGAATGAAACTTTTGTGTTCTAGGCAAGTCGACTGAAAAATTGAAAAGAAAAACCTTGAGTCAGAGCTGATACAACCTGTGTGAGATTTTGAGCCTTGTAAATACGGATGGCTTGCATCTTGCCATTCTCGTCTTGTTCTTTATTGTAATTTTTGCATTCATGATAACTGTATATTCTGCATTTTGCCTCAACTCTCTAGATACAACTGTTTTCACATGCAGGAATGACATGATCTAGGCCATGTTTCTCATGAGCCCTGAGCCAAATAAAGCCTACCTGAACAAATGTATCTGTTGTTTCCCCATTTGAGCCTAACTAACCATTCTTCTTTTTGACAGCTCACTACAAGCCAAGGCCAGAAAAACCATGAATTAACCTTACCCTATGGGAGCAGAGGAGCTTTGGAATTGTTTTGGGAGTAAGTCATGATCAAGTGTGGGGGAAACTCCAGGAAGCAAAACATTGTTCAACACTCTCCCAAGCTCAAAGAGCAATAAAGGAATAAAAGCGAGCAAAAGGAAGAAAAAGAAAAGTGGAAAGCAGTAGCTAAAAATCTGAGCTGAAGCAAATAAAGAAAGAAAGCAGCTGCATAAATGTATTGTATAAGAAAAAGAAAAGAAAATGAGCTGGTGGCAGCAAGAAGGAGAAATTGGCAGCAACCTGAGTAACCCTCAGGCTGATTTAAACTTACTCCCCATTGCTCCTCTCTTCCTCATGGGTCCTGAAACCAGTTTTTCCCATATATTATCCACCCCATGAACCAGCCTCGCTACAAGCCAAAAAGAAGTCCTAGTGATCATAACTGTGTTTTTACAGGTGTAAAAAGAGAGCTTTGTCAAAGTATGGTGAATTCAGTTCCATGAATGTTGAGTGTAAATACAAGCCCAGGCACGAGAGAAGTAAGGGAGTACTCTGTCCAAATAAAAGCTCTGTCACTCTTGGTTGTCTTCTCTAGATTCGCAGGTCATTAAATTACCTAGAGCATAGAAGGAGTAATTTCAGAGTGAAAGAGCATCTCAAGCTCAGAGTGAATGAGAGCCGACTCTGTCTCGGTCAAACTAAAGGAAGCCAAGTGAAAAATTCTCTTCTATCTTTAAAAACTCTTCTCTTAAGATTTTCATCTTATTTTGCCCAGGAGTGCAAAAGGGTAAGTGTGGACACCAATGGTCACAATTTATACATCTTTTAGACACCTAAGAAGGAGGTTTGCAAGACTATTCTATGCTTAAGAATGAACTGTTAGCTAAGATTCATTTTATGAGCTCAAATATATAGAAAATACAAATTTGTGCTAATTTAGATTTCTTAGCTAATGAAAGTAACTCTTCTTCTTTTGCAGGTCAAGCCGAGTTGACCAAAGTCAACAAGGGAGTCCCGACCGAGATGAAGTCGTCCCGCCAGACCGGCTCCATCCCGGCCGAGTCAGAATCGTCTCGGCAATCCTTGACTTGTAGCCCAGCAGCCCAGCGAAGAGTGGCCCAAGTATATTGTCCACATCAGCTATCCAGCTTGGAGGCCACCTCAGCGTCAGCTCATCTGCCATGTCACTCCTTGGAAATCTGCCATGTCACGAGAAAAGATCTGCATAGGGGTAGAATAGGACATTCGCATTGTAATTCTGTTAGGATTCGTTAGGATTAGCTAATCATAGCTCGTGTATATATAGGAGGAGCTGTGCACTGTTTAGACGTCTTTGAATTCACTCTTTTCACACAACACTTTACTCCATTTTCTCGCTCTCGCTCTCTCCATTTATGGTGGTACACGGTGTTGCAGCGGTGCTTCTCTCGATTGAGGAAGTGCAGGTCTAAGACTGGGAAGCTGGACGTTCACCAGAGGGGACCGATCAGACTACTGACGCACTCTGGTGGAGCTGATCCTCAGTACTTAGGCGAACGGAGGTGAACCACCACCATCAACCTTGGCGATCGTTGAGGAAGATGGAATCATCCGAACTCAGGACCACTGTATTTGTATTCTGATTCTGTTAATCGATTTCATTCTGCATTTCATATCTCTGTTCTCTGCCTCTACTTTAATTCACGATTGAATCTGCGATTGCAATTGAACTGTGAACAATGTTAAGTTAAGCCGATTGGAACTGGTTTAACTAATTCAGTAGGTAATCACTTAACGATTGTTGAAAGAGAACCTAAAATCAGCTCTGAACTTAATCCCCTCATCAACTGATGAGGTAGCGATTGCATAAATCCTCGGTATGACAATGGGCGAACCTTTTGGCGATTGCCATATGACTACCAAAGGCTGATATGGACTATGAACTGGAGATTGGAACCTGGACTAGACTTGATTAATGGAACTGAATCTGAATACAGTTATATAATACTAATAGATAATTATTAGTAGTAGTATATATTTACTGCATTCATAGTCTTAGTTTATTTTCTGCATTACTCGCATTCCAACCCCCGTTCTTGCTTCCTTTACTATTTTCTAGTTGAGACAGAGGTAATCCGCCTCTGTAGCGTCTGTCTGTACTCAGCCGAGACCAAGCCGGATAGCCTCTGCCGAGACTGCCTCTCCGCCGGTCTACGCCAAGCACGACTCGGCTACAACCGAGAAGAGTCAACACTTCACATCTCAGATTCTGCATTGTTTAACTTGACACTAAATCACAATTGAGCACACTGTGTCCTTGAGAAGAATGACCTAGGGTTAGCTATACTATAGTTAGCTTTAGTATTTGATAGGCGCGTAAAACGACTGTAAAAACGCGATCATCAGTGAGGTAGCTTGCTGTTGGACAACACCAACCAAATATAGCACAGCCAGAATTTGTGGCATATGTACTCCCGTGGAACACCTCACTAATATGTGCCCCACATTGTAAGAAATTGAGTCGGACCAGCCAGAGAGTGTTGGAGCAATAGGTGGATATCAGTACGGGAAGTAGCCGTATCAAAGTCGGCCATTTGATAATCAACAGTTTGGAAAGCAACCATTTCGGCCAGGGTCGAGTCAAGGGCTATATGTAGCTCAGCAATTCGGATCTACCCCCAATGTACCTCAAAAACCAACAGGTTGTCAACAACTGACTCCGCAATATCAAGCACCACTGTTCCAACAGCAGCAACAACACAGAATGCCACCTCAAGGCAATTTGCCATCTCTAGAGGACCTAATGAAATAGTTAGTGACCATTAACCTGGAGTTCCAGCAAACCATGAGCTCCAATAATATGCAATTCCAGCAAAATATGAACGCCACTATTCAAGACCTCAAGACGCAAATTGGATAGCTAGCCAATACTGTGAGCCATTTACAGTCGACTGGATCCAACAACTTACCCTCACAAACAATTCTAATCCGAGAGGGAACGTGAGTGCACTTCCCTTGAGAAGTGGAAAAGAATTGCCTCAACTAGCATCGCAATAGTTGTCGAGATCAGTCGAAACCGACTCTGAGTTACACACCAACTCACAGATGCTGCAACAAGATAAAGTTGTCTTATTGCCGTTTCCAACTCGAACCCTCTTAGTAAGGAAGCCTGAATCTGATGAAGAGTTATTGAAGATGTTCCGAAAGGTGGAAATCAACATTCCACTCCTTGATGCAATAAAGCAAATTCCTAAGTACGCAAAGTTCCTCAAGGAACTGTGTGTGCATAAGAGGAAAAAAATGAAAGGAAGTGTGGAAGTGGGAGGTATAGTGTCGGTGTTGACCAGAACTGAAGATTTCACTACAGGAGCATAAGCACTGCCAAAGAAATGCCAAGATCCCGGAATCGTCTCTATCCCATGCACTATTGGTGACTGTACCTTTGTTGATGCCATGTTGAACCTTGGAGCCTCAATTAATGTTATGCCAACTTCAATCTACAAATCCTTGAATTTTGGTTATCTGAAACCTACTAGGACGACAATACAGCTAGTAAATAGAAGTGTTGTTCAACCTTTTGGCATTCTCGAAGATGTCCTTGTCCAAGTTAATAAGCTAATTTTCCCAGCTGACTTCTATGTGCTTGATATGAAGGATGAGACATCGAGGAAGGGATCCACCTTAATCTTGGGGCGACCATTCCTTATGACTGCTAGAACAAAGATTGATGTGCATGTCGGGACACTTTCGATGGAATTTGGTGACACCTTGGCGCAGTTCAATATTTTCGAAGCTATAAATCACCCCGAAGACCATTCTCTTTTTGTCATAGATTTGATTGATGAACTAGTTGAGGAGTGTCTTCAACTAGATAGCAGTAGTGAAGACAGTGAAAAGTTTGTTGGAGGTACTGATTCAATTGGTTTCCTAGGGTCCACAACAGAAGTCGACTATGATGAAGAACACAATCTTTCCAACTCCGAGGATTAGAATACTGATCTTGCTAACTTGAGTCAGGAAGTTGAGTTGATCAAATTACTAGACCAAGTTTGCAACCATGAGAACTAGGATTGTTCAAGTAATGCAGAAGTTCAAGTTGCCAAGACCAAAGAGCTATTCACACCACAAGTGGCAACCATGTTCACTACCGAGTACGAGTTGGACAAAGATAATTGAGACCGGGAAAGGACCGAAGTCGTCTCGGCCAAAACGTCAATTTTCTAGGCCGACTTGCATGTACGTGTGCATGTCGAGACTATCTCGGCCAAAGAAGACCAAAAGCAAGCTAAAGCCGAGTCTATGTCGGACAATAAAAGTGAGAACCGCACTCCATCTGGATCTGACTTCAGAGCTAAACAAAGAGCCGAGCCCGACTCCAATCCGATAAGAACTAATTCTACCAAAAGGAGTCGACCACGACAGCCAAAGATTGAAATCTTGTCAGCACACTTGGTCCCGAGCTCAATTCAAGTCGGCCAACCAGATCTGAAAGCACTTAATGACAATTTTTCATCTCTGTCACCACCCATGGAATTAAAATCATTGCCAAGTCACTTGAAATATGCCTATTTGGACACTAAGCAACAACTTCCAGTTATCATTGCCAACAATCTCCACCGAGAGTAGGAGGATAAATTGCTGCAAGTTCCAAGGTAACATAAGAAGGCAATTTGGTGGAAACTATCTGACCTTCCAAGAATAAACCCCTCCATCTGCATGCATAGAATTTTAATGGAGGAGGAAGCCAAGCCCATAAGGCAACAACAGAGAGGAATGAATCTGACCATCCTAGATGTGGTCAAGAAAGAGGTGACAAAATTGCTTGTTGTAGGGATCATCTACCCCATCTCAAATAGTCAATGGGTGAGCCCAGTGCAAGTAGTACCTAAAAAGTCTAGGATGACTTTCATGAAAACCAGCATAATGAGTTGGTACCTATGAGGATTCAAAATAGCTAGTGAGTCTGCATCGACTATAGAAGATTGAATCAGGCAACTCGCAAGGATCACTTTCATTTGCCTTTCATAGATCAAGTCCTGGAGAAATTAGCAGGGAAATCCCATTACTGTTTTCTGGATGGTTTCTCTAGATACATGCAAATCCACATTGCGCTTGAAGATCAGCACAAGACTACCTTCACATGCCCATTTGGTACCTTAGCGTACACTTGCATTCCATTTGGCTTGTGCAATGTGCCGAGTACTTTTCAATGTTGCATGACAAGTATCTTCTCGAACCTGCTACAGGAGTGCATGGAGGTGTTCATGGACGAATTCAAGGTATATGCCAATTCATTTGACGCATGTCTGGAAATTTATCCAAGGTGTTAACAAGATGCATTGTAACAAACTTGGTTCTTAACTTTGAAAAATGCCATTTCATGGTGACTAAGGGAATTGTGTTGGGGAACCTGGTATCCAACAGAGGCATTGAGGTTGATAAATCAAAGATTGACATCATCACCTCTCTTCCAAACCCCACTTCGGTGCAGGAAGTCCGCTCATTCTTAGGACATGTAGGATTTTATAGAAGATTTATTAAGAACTTCAGCAAGACTACCTTGCCCCTGTCCAAATTGCTACAAAAGGATGTGGAATTCAACTTTGATCAGCCCTGTATTGAAGCCTTTTAGGAGCTGAAGAGCCGACTCACATCTGCCTCTATTCTCCAAGCACATAACTGGGAGTTTCCATTTGAGCTTATGTGTGATGCATCCAATTCGGCATTAGGAGACGTCTTAGGTCAAAGAGCTGGAGTTGGCAAGCCAGTGCATGTGATTGCTTATGCATCTCGGACAATGGACCCGACCTAGTTAAATTACACAACAACCAAGAAGGAGCTATTGGCAATCGTGTTTGCTGTGGACAAATTTCGTTCATACCTACTCGGCTCAAAAATCATTATGTTCGATCATGCTACATTGAGATTCTTGTTGAAGAAGCCAGATGCCAAGCCGAGATTGATCCGGTGGATGCTTCTCCTTCAAGAATTCAACATAGAAATCAGAGATAAAAAAGGTGTTGAAAATTCAGTAACAGATCACTTAAGCAGGATTGAGAAGGAAGCTAACCCGATGCCTATCAGAGACGAATTCCCATATGAGCAACTATTGCACATCACCACACCTACACCATGGTTTGCCGACATCTGCAATTTTGTGGCAGTATCTCAGTTCCCACTACAGGTATTGCGGCTATACAAGGAAAGATTGCAAAATGATGCAAAATACTACATATGGGATGATCCCTACCTATGGAGACTTTGTAATGACCAAGTCATTCGTAGGTGCATTCCTAACACCGAGATCAATTCGGTCCTCCAGTTTTGTCATGGAGGCGGCCATTATGGATCAACTTGGACGGCCAAAAAAGTACTCGATTGTGGATTCTATTGGTCCACCATTTTTAGGGATGCTTATCATTTTGTCTCCACCTGTGAAAAATACCAAAAAGCTGGAATAACCATTAATAGAAGACATGAGATGCCCCAACAACCCATACTGTTCTACGAAGTCTTTGATGTCTGGGGTATCGACTTCATGGGGAAATTCCCAGTCTCTAATGGGTACTCATATATTTTGCTCACCATAGACTATGTGTTAAGATTGGTAGAGGCCATAGCCACCAAAGCCAATGATGCTAAGGTCGTAGTAGGTTTTCTGAAGTCCAACATCTTCAATTAGTTTGGTGTGCCAAAAGCGCTCATAAGTGACTAAGGAAATCACTTTTGCAATAGAGCCATGTCCTCCTTACTCCACAAGTATGGGGTGGTGCATAGAATTGCCACATCCTATCACCCCCAGACCAATGGCCAAGCTAAAGTTTTCAACAGGGAAATAAAGAAAATGCTGCAAAAGATGACCAATCCCAACAAGAAGGACTGGAGCCGACTCCTTGAGGATGCTTTTTGGGCACATAGAACTGCATACTAAACTCCGTTGGGTATGTCTCCCTTCCGGATCGTCTTTGGTAAAGCTTGTCATCTTCTTGTGGAAATAGTACACAAAGCTTACTGGGAAATTAAACAGTGCAATCTGGTCTATGACCAAGTAGGGAAGCAGAGACAATTCCAATTGTAAGAATTAGACGAACTTCGCTTGGAAGCCTATGAGAACTCTAGGATCTATAAGCAGAAAGTCAAGTGATTTCATGATCAACAGATCTTGAGAAAAGAGTTCCGAGTTGGCCAGAAAGTATTGCTGTTCAATTCACGTTTAAAGCTCATAGTAGGTAAGCTCCGTTCTAGATAGGATGGACCTTTAGTTATCATTAATGTTTTTCCCTATAGCGTAGTAGAACTAAAGGATGAACACACCAACAGCACCTTCCAGGTCAATGGGCACCAAATTAAGCTATTTCATGAAGGTCTAGCACCATTAGCAGGCGACATGGAGACTATCTCATTAATGGAACCAACTCTACCGAATGATGCACCTTTAGCCTGTTTCATGCGCCCCTCTGAATTCATGCCATGCATTGGGGATAATGCAATGTTTAAGTGGGGGGATTGCATGGCCATATAAGGCTTGCTAAATTCTGTGCTTGAAATTTTGTTCTGTTTTGAAAGTGCAAACTCTATGCCTGCTAAACTTTGATTGCTTATATCTATCAGTCCAATTTTTTTTTTCTTCTTGTTCAAGTCATTTTCCTTTGTTTCAAATAAAAGGATGTCCAAGCTGAGTCCATTCCGGCTCCGACTCCATCACGGCTGGATTCGGACCGACTTCGGTTCAGCCTAGCCAATTTCAATTTTCGTTTGTAATTTTGATTTTCTCTTTCCTAACTGAGTTATGAACTCTGACTGCCTAGAAAACTGTCTTGAAAAAGAATTTGAAACAATTTCTTTAAGTATTAGATGAGTTAGTAGGAAGCAATTCGGAAACCTAGAGGACAAATTTTCAAGCTTGACAGGGAATAAAATTTTTGCACCCTTAGGCAGTAGGTGATTGAAAAACAAAGAAGATAGACCATTAGTGGCAGAGCAATTAACCGTGTAAGAATTTTTCAGCCTATGTACATATAATGACTTTGCATCTTGCCATTCTCTCTTTCTTATGTGATTTTTGCATCCATATTATCTATATAGTCTAGATTTTGCCTTGACTCTCTAGATATATCTGGTTTCGCATGCAGGAATGAGATGATCTAGGCCATGTTTCAATAAGCCTCGAGCCAAACGGTCCAACCTAGTAAATTTTATCCCTTGTTTACCCCCCCCCCCCCCCCTTTTTGAGCCCGAATGACCATTCTTTTGTGATAGCTCATTACAAGCCAAGACCGGAAAAACCATGATTACCCTCAACCTCAGGGGATAAAGGAGCTTTGAAATTATTTTGGGAGTAAGTTACGAATCAAGTATGGGGGAGACACCAAGGGACAAGCAAGAGTAGTGTATCCAAAAGGGTTGAAAAAGAAGGAAGAAAAAGAAAGAAACAAGTGCAGGAAAGTAAGGGAAAAAAAAAAGAAGCAGCCAAAAGTTATAAGTTGTAGCAAAAACACAACACAAAGCTATAAAATAAGATGTGAGAAAAAGAAGAAAAGAAGAATAGAAAAAAGGAATAAAGGAAGTGAGCTAGATTTGTTTCAAGAAGGCTCACAGAACCTTGGGGATATTCTCCGTACTGGCGAAATTACTCCCCATTGCAACTCTCTTCCCTACAGGTAGAAAAACTCGCTTTTCCATCAGGTACCCAACCTTTTGACCCAGGCCATGATATAAGACGAGAGTGAAGCCCTCTTGATCATTTTTGCATGTGTTTTTGAAGGTGTGGAAGAAGAGTCCAGTCAAAATTTGGTAATACCAATTACATGGGATGTTGAGTGCATATACAAGCCCAAACACTTGAGAGAACTCAGTCACTCTCGGTCGTCCTTTGATGTTCGCAGGTCACTTAATTGTCTTAGGGATGGAGAAAGTAGTTTTCACAGATTGCTTGAGCATCTCAGCTCTTGGGGCAAAGGAATGTTGACTCTGTTTTCATCCAGAGCTTGAGAAATTTATTGAAAATTATTTTCTCTTTTTAAAATCTCCCTTGTGTTGAACTCTTATTTTGCCCAACAGTGCAAAAGTGTAAGTGTGGGGGTCTGATGAGTCATATTTTATACACCTTATAGGGACCTAAGATGAGTGTTTTTAGGATCATTTGGTGCTTAAGAATTGAGTCTTACCAAAGATTCATATTATGGACCTAGAAATAGGGAAAGTATAAATTTGTGCTAACTTGAGGATCTTAGCTAATAAAAGAATTTATTTCTTTCTGCAGGCCAAATTGATCTCAACCATCAAGAAAGTCTCGGCCTAGGTGAGTCGTCTCGGCCATACCGACTCCTTCCCGGACTGGCTGACTCTGCGGTCCAACAGCCCAATAAGGAGTGGCCTACTACACTATCCACGTCGACAACCTAACTTAGGTGCCACTGCAACTCCAAGCCAGCTCAACTTCCATGTCACTCCTGAAGAAGCTTCCAGCACAAGCTACGCAAGGGTAGAATAGGAATTATACTATGTAATTCAATTAGGAGTTTGTTAGCTTGCACGCGTTTAGGAATTCCAGCTCGTGTATAAATAGTAGGAGCTGGGCGTATTTAATGGTTGTTGAATTCATACTCGATTCCATATACATTTTATGCTTCATTCTCTCGCTCACATTCTTCATATTCATAATGGTGCATGATGTCTTCAATGGCGTTTCTCTCGATCGAGGAAGCACAAGTAACGGACTTAGAGGTCAAAGGTTGTCAGAGGAGACCGCTTGGCTTACCATCGCACTCTGGTGGACTTGAGCCTCAACGCCTTGGCTAACAAAGGTGAACCATTGTTGTTCGACCTTGGTGATAGTCGTGGAAGATGGAGCCACTGAATTCATACCCTATGTTTGTATTTCGTTCTTAATACTATGAATAGTTCTTATTCTGATTCCATGTTTGCAATTCCTACACTTTAATCCGCTTGTTGTGTTGCGATTTCATATAGTAATGTGGATAACGTTGAACTAGGCCGATTGGAACCGGTTCAACAACTTTAGTAGGTATTCAATTAGAAAACCTAATATAGAACCTAAAATCAACTTTGAACTTAATCCTTGCCAACTGATGAGGTAGCGATTGTGTAAATACTTGGTATGGCAATGGACGAATATTTGGTGATCGTCATAAGAAAACCTAAGGTTGATGTGAAACATGAATTTGAATGAACAAACTAGAACTGATTCGATTGTTAAGGCTTAGTATGAACACAGTAATAGTAGTAGTAGGAGTGGCTATTCTAGCCACATTTACATTCTTAGTTTAATTATTGTTGCTTTACTCAATCTACAACCAAAACCCCCGTTTCCTACATTCTAGTCTGAAATAGAGTTAGTCAGACTCCGTTGCGTCTGTCAGCACTTAGTTGAGAACGTGTTAGATAAGGCTTTGTCGAGTCCTTATCGGATCTGTCTCTGCCAAGAGCAATGTGGAACCTAGCCGAGAGTGAGTCTGCATTTTACACTTGAGTTTCTGCATCACTTAGTTTTCACATAAAGTCATAATCGAGCGCACTATGTTCTTGAGAAAATTCGACCTAGGGTTGACTACGCTATAGTTAGCTTTAGTTTATTTGATGCTCGTTGAGACGACTAAAAATGATCTTATCAGACCTTAGTGGCCAAAATACTAAGGATTCTCAAGTCGGAGGCCTGGAGGAAAAAGAGAAACATGAATGGCTTAGAAGGAATCCCGAGAGCCAACTTGGAGGATAGACTGGACCGACTCTAGCAAGAGGGTGACTGCCCAGCCTTCATGGACGTATATGCACTCCTTATATATGGCATAATGCTCTTTCTGCACATAGAAGACTACGTGGACCTAGCGGTCATGGATGCCTTCCTTACTAAGAGAGATAGAGGGGAGAACCCCATAATAGCAATACTTGCCAACACCTATTACTCTCTGAATTATTACTATGAGAAAAATGGTAAAGCATTAAGATGTTGCATGTCTCTACTATACTTATGGCTCACAGTTCACCTTTTTCACAACAAAAGAAAGGCGGGTGGTATGCCTAACCCGGCTGCGCTTACAGACCACCACCACACAGTGTTAGAGACCCGCCCTATGGGATGTTGTACGGGTGGAGAACCGAGGCCCCTGTTGTCAAAAAGCATGAACAACAGAATTCTGTGAATAACGAAGGGGCTAAAGTTGTGCTCAACGCAGGCTCGGGATCCAAACCGAGTCACAGAGACAGCACCTAGGGACAAAACAATGCCAAGGCTCAACCCCAGACATTGCGAACTACATAACCCTTTATGGTTAATAAGCGGATGCCTCACTCTGAGAAGAAGCTGCAATCCCTGAAGGAATGACTCCATGCCGTGGAAGGCGGGGATAAATATGGGTTGGAAGCCACGGACTTGTGTTTGGTCTCAAATGTTGGACTCCTAATAGACTTCAAGACTCTGGAATTCGACAAGTACAAAGGGAGCTACTGCCCTAGAGTCCACCTAGCTATGTACTACCGAAAGATGGTGGCATACATCTATGATGATAAGATCCTAGTTTACTGCTTCCTAGACAGCCTGACTGGAGCAGCTCTCAACTGGTAAGTCAGCTTGGAGTGAGGGCACATCAAGATAGGGAAGGACTTGGTAGAAGCCTTCCTAAAACAATACAAATACAATGAAGTCATGGCGCCGGATCGCTCCTGGCTCCAAAACATGCTCAAGAAGGAGCAGGAAGGCTTCAAAGAATATGGCCAAAGATGGTGCGAATTGGCAGCACAAGTCCAGTCACCAATAACTGAGAGGGAAATGGTCACCATGTTCATCGACACTCTCCTTCGCGCCATATTATGGCAAGGTGGTTGGAAATGTCACCTCCAATTTCGCAGACCTTGTGGTGGTGGGCAAAAGGATAGAGTTAGGAATTAGATGTAGGAAGCTTACCCAAGCAAGCAACGACGCAGGCTTCGCCAAAAAGCCTGTATCTGAAAATAAAAAGGGCGAAACCAATGCCATGTTGGTAGAACCCGTCTTTCCACAGGGGAAAGCGAATGCCCCTTCATACCCAACTCAAGTCCACATTCGATTTAGGCCAACAATAGCCTACACCAACCCACCACCAGTGCCATATATCCCTTTATATCAATCGTGAACTGATGCGGGAGTAGGCACTAGCTCAAGGCCAGCACAACAAGGCGCAAGAAGGCCACCAAGGACGCTGGCCCTAATTCCCATGCCATACATAAAGCTTGCTTCCCTTCTACTAGAATAGAAGCTGGTCGAAATAATCCCTCTCAAGCCTTTGGAGCCACCATACTTAAGGAGCTATGATCCTAATTCCAGGTGGGACTACCATAAGCGGGGGCCATAGGACACGCCACCAAAGATGTTGGAGCCTAAAACACAAAGTCCAAGACCTTTCGGATGGTGGACTACTCGGCTTTTAGGACTAGAGGCCGAATGTACAAAATAATCCTCTCTCAACCCATAGAGGTGTGGCAATAAATGCAATAAGCCATAAAACAGGGATGAGGCTGAAGGGGCCAACAAAAGGGAAGGAGAAGAAAGTGCGGCTGGATGCACCACGGACTCGGCCAGCTGAGTGGAGGAAAGAACCCAATCGAGCTAACTGAATGAAGCCGAGTCCACCTCAGTAGCGTACATTGAGGGAAACGGCAACCCTCACCCAAAACCGTTAATTATTCATTGCAACTCGACCTCTAAGCCCAAAGTGCCATTTATTATTCAAGTCCTAGCCAAGCTGGTTTACAATAATAACGCAGTCCCATTGAGGTACACGGTAGGGGAAACAACAACACCTCCGAAAATAAAAGATAGCCCAGTCCCAGAGGTCACCAATATAGTTGGGACTAGAGGGGTGACCCGAAGCGGTAGAATCTTCGCCATAGAGAGCTTGCCTAATAAAGACCCGACGCACGCTGAAGAGTGATGAGTCATATTTTATACACTTTATGTGGGCTTAAGATGGGTGTTGTTAAGAATGTTTAATGATTAAAAAGTCTTGTCTTAATCAAGATTTGAATTATGGGCCTAAAAATAGGAGAAATACAAATTTGTGCTAAAATGAGATTTTTAACTAACAAAAAGGTTAAGACTTGTTTTGCAGGCCTGGCCCAAGTCATCTTGGCCCAAGCCGGGAACATCCCGACCAGTCCAGCGTTCCCGGTCAAGCCGACATCAGTGATGAAAATCTTGCCTAAAAATCACTCTAGCAAGAATGCATATATGATTTGCCAAGATTAAGGAATCTGTAATGCATATATGATTTGCTAAGATCAAGGAATCTATAATGTAGATATGATTTTCTAAGATTAAGGAATCTGTAATGTAGATATGATTTGCTAAGATTAAGGAATCTATAATGCAGATATGATTTGCTAAGATCAAGGAATTTGTAATTCGGGTAACTAGGAATGCAGATATGATTCTGCTAGAAATTAGGAAACTGGGAAACTCCTAAGATTGAGGAGATTGTAATCTGTAATTCGAATTGGAATCTTTAGGATTTGAATTTCTATTATTAGGATTAGATTTAGATTTATCCAGCTTGTGTATAAATAAGTACACCAGGCCACGTCTTCAAGTGTGGAATTTTCAGTAGAATCTAGAGCTAGCACCGTCAGTAATCGCAAACATTCCAAGCTAGTACAGTGGTACATGAAGCTTCAATACGGTGTCTCTCTCAGTCGAGGAGGTACAGGACCAGGATTTAGGAAGCTGGAAGCCTTTAGAGGTGATCGCTCGGTATAGCCGACGCACTCTGTTGGACGGAAACCTCAACGTCTGGCCACCATTGGTGCATCACTGTCGTTCTTCCATTGGTGGTCGTCGTGGAAGGCAGACTATCTGGAGACTCTAATTTCTCACCTTTGTATTCGATTTGGTTTTCAATAATATAACTGGTTTGCAATTGTGTCTCTTGATTATAATTCCTGCACTTTAATCTGCTTTTAACTTTGCCGTGACATATTGTTAGGGGTAGATCACGTTAGACTAGAGCCAGTCGGAACTATTGTAATAATCTGATTAGGTAGAGAACCTAAAATCAACCAAGTACATACTCCCTACCAACTGATGAGGTAGCGGTTGTGTAAATCCTCGGTATGGCAACAGACAAACGTTCGGCGGTCGTCGTAAGAATATAAGGTTGATTCGGAGTATAATTCTAAGTAAGAATGACAACCTTTTGTGTGTTAATTCTAAATGCTGAAAGTAAACTAAATTATGCTAAACTAATCTATGCTAACTATTGTACCAATTCGGAAATCAACATACAAAAGGTTTCCATTCTTACTTAGAATTATACTCCGAATCAACCTTAGATTCTTATGAAGACCGCCGAATGTTTGTCCGTTGCAATACCGAGGATTTACACAACTGCTACCTCATCAGTTGGCAGGGAGTATGTACTTGGTTGATTTTAGGTTCTCTACCTAATCAGGTTATTACACTAGTTCCGACCGGCCCTAGTCTAACGTGATCTACCCCTAACAATGTGTCACGACAAAGCTAAAACCAGATTAAAGTGCAAGAATTATAATCAACAGACAGAATTGCAAACCAGTTATATTATTGAAAACCAAATCAAATACAAAGGTGAGAAATTAGAGTCTCTAGATAGTCCGCCTTCCACGACGACCGCTAATGGAAGAACGGCAGTGATGCACCAATGGTGGCCAGACGTTGAGGTTTCCGTCCAACAGAGTGCGTCGGCTATACTGAGCGATCACCTCTGAAGGCTTCTAGCTTCTCAAATCCTGGTCCTGTACCTCCTCGACCGAGAGAGACACCGTATTGAAGCTTCGTGTACCACTATACTAGCTTGGAGTGTCTGCGATTTTTGACGGCGCTAGCTCTAGATTCTGCTGAAAATTCCACACTTGTAGACGTGGCCTGGTGTGCTTATTTATACACAAGCTGGATAAATCTAAATCTAATCCTAATAATAGAAATTCAAATCCTAAAGATTCCAATTCGAATTACACATTACAATCTCCTCAATCTTAGGAGTTTCCCAGTTTCCTAATTTCTAGCAGAATCATATCTGCATTCCTAGTTACCAGAATTACAGGTTCCTTGACCTTAGCAAATCATATCTGCATTACAAATTCCTTGATCTTAGCAAATCATATTTGCATCTTAACAAATCATATCTGCATCTTAACAAATTATATCTGCATCTTAACAAATCATATATGCATCTTAACAAATCATGTTTGCATCTTAACAAATCATATCTGTATCTTAACAAATCATATATGCATCTTAACAAATCATATCTTAACAAATCACATCTGCATCTTAACAAATTATATCTGCATCTTACTAGGGTGATTTTAGGCAAGATTTTCGTCATTGATGTTGGCTTGACCGGGAGCGCCGGACTGGCCGGGATGTTCTCGGCTTGGGCCGAGATGACTTGGGCCTGGATGACTTGCGCCCGAATGACTTGGGCTTGGATGACTTGGGCCTGCAAAATAAGTCTTAATCTTTTTGTTAGTTAAAAATCTTATTTTAGTACGTACTTGTATTTCTCCTATTTTCAGGCCCATAATTCAAATCTCGGTTAACACAAGACTCTTAATCATTAAATATTCTTAACAACACCCATCTTAAGCCGACATAAAGTGTATAAAATATGACTCATCAGGTCCATGGTCCAAGATGCATAGGCGATCACGTGTGCCAACTGGCCGACTCCATCTCACTGTCCAAGAACAGCTCCGAAGGCCGAGTTAGATGGGTCAAACATTAGCTCGAATGGGAGCTCCCAATTGGGTGCTTGAAGAATTGGCGTCGATGTCAATCTGGTCTTCAACTCTTCAAAGGCCTATATGCATTCTTTGTTGAAGACAAACTCCACATCTTTTTGCAATAGTTTGGATAGTGGCAAGGCGGTTTGGATGAAGTTCTTGATGAAACGCTTGTAAAAACCCGCATGTCCTAGAAATGAACAATCCTCCCGCACAAAAGTGGGGTTGGGGAGAGATGTGATGATGTCAATTTTGGCTTTATCAACCTCGATCCCTCGAGTTGATACCAGGTGGTCGAGGACAATCCCCTCTGTTACCATGAAGTGGCATTTTTCAAAGTTCAACACCAGGTCATTTCTATGCACCGCTTCAGTACTTGGGCCAGATTTCCTAGACATGCATCGAAAGTGTTTGCGTACACTGTGAAGTCGTCCATGAACACCTCCATGCAATCCTCTAGAACATGCATGGGGCATTGTAGAGTCTAAACGGCATCCTAGTGTAAGCGAATGTGCCAAAAGAACAGGTGAAGGTTGTGTTGTATTAATCTTCAAGCGCGATGTGTATCTGCATGTATCCGGAATATCCATCTAGGAAGCAATAGTGGGACTTCCCAGCTAGCTCCTCCAGGACTTGGTCTAAGAATGGTAGAGGAAAATGGTCTTTGCGGGTTGCCTAGTTTAGCTTCCTATAGTCAATACACATTCGCCAGCTATTTTGAACCCGTGTTGGTACTAGTTCATCATTCTGGTTCTTCATCACGATCATCCCAGACTTCTTGGGTACTACCTGCACTGGACTAACCCAACTGCTATCTGAAATTGGATAAATGATTCCAACAACGAGTAGCTTAGTCACTTCTTTCTTTACTACATCCAGGATGGTTGGGTTCAGTCTCTTTTGTTGTTTCCTTATAGGGCGTGCTTCTTCTTCCATCAAGATTCTATACATTTAAGTGGAGGGATTTATTCTTGAGAGGTCAGATAATTTCCACCCTATAGCCTTCTTGTGCTGTCTAAGGACCTATAGTAATTTCTCCTCTTGTTCCTGGTGAAGGTTGGTAGCAATTATGACCGGGAATTGCTCATCGCCTAGGTAGGCGTACTTTAGATGATCCGGTAATGGCTTTAACTCAATTGGTGGTTTTGGTGGAGAGACATCACCTGTTAGTCTAGAAACTGTTTGGCCGACTTCGTTGGAGTCAGGTACCAAGGGTTGCCGGCATGATCCTGGCTTCTAATTGTTCCTCATGCTGATTGGCCGACTCTGTTTCGGTTTTGATCCCGGCCCACTTCTAGTCTTCTTTGGCCCCATTGGTGTTGGCTCTTGTGACCAACGTGCTTTTGGTCTTCATCCAATCTCAGCCTATGTCGGCCGGCTCGTTCTTAGCAAAAGTGTTTGCTATTTGTTTCATGGTCCCGACAACTTGGACTCTGAATGTTTTGAACACTCTGGTTTCTCATTCTTGCTATTTGTTTCTACTACTGTTGTTGTTGGAATGGTGGCACCTAGTGTCATGGATTTTGTTATTGATAGCTGCCTTGGCTCTGGGGAATGCTCTGGTTTGAACTAAATCCATGAACTGCATACGGCCCTTGATTTGAATTCGGCTGGTATGGTGGCCGTCCGAATTGTTGCCCGTCAAACGGTCGATTTGCATATGGCTGCTTCCCGTACTAGTAGCCACCTATTGATCCAACACTTTCGGGATGGTCTGGCTCGGTTTCTTGCAATGTGGGGCACATGTCAGTACGGTGCTCCACTGAAGTACATATACCACATGCGTTTACTATTGCAAAGGGTTAGTGTTGGTCGATGGCAAGCTGCCTCACCAATGATGTCAACTCGGTCAACTGATTCTCCAATCTCGGATTGTCAATTGTACCTAATTCATTCACCATTTTTGGTGCTATGGTTCCTCTGGTTCTGAACTGTTGCGTGTTGTTGGCCATGTTCGAGATCAAATGTGGTGCTGCTGTTAGTGTCTTGTTCATCAGTGCTCCTCCACTTGTAATGTCAATCATACTTCGGTCCATCATCATCAAACCTTCATAGAAATATTAAATCAATAACTGCTCGCTGATCTGGTGATGTGGAGATGTGGCACAAAGCTTGTTGAACCTCTCCCAGTATTCATGCAATGTATCGCTAGAGTGTTGCCTGATCCCATAAATCTCCTTCCTTATGGTCGTTATTCTGGACACTAGAAGAATTTCTTTAGGAACATGTGCTTCATATCCCCCTAGGTATTGAAGAGAACTGGCTGCAGATACAACCAATCTTTTGCAGCTCCATCCAGGGAGAATGGAAACGCTTTCATCTTGATGTGGTCTTCCGGTATCCCCTGTGGCCTCATCGTGGAACAAACCACATGGAACTCCTTTAAGTGCTTGTGAGGATCTTCACCTACAAGACCGTGAAAGTTAGGCAATAAATGAATTACACTAGACTTCAATTTGTAACTTTGAGCTGGCTCCAGTGGTGGACATTGAATGCACCATGATTGATACACCACGTCTGGTGTGGCCAACTCCTTCAGAGTTCTATCATTGTTCTCCATTGATCCTGCCTCTTGGTGCTCAAAAAGGTTAGATCCATCAGTCGTAAAATTACTATTATTAGAATTCCAAATAGAATTAGAACTACTACTATCAAGTGTTATAGTATACCTAGCTTTCCTTAAACGATGCAAAGTTCTCTCTATCTCAAGATTAAAACCATGCAATGGCTCAAAACTACTTCTTGTCATGCATCATGGAGAACACTAGTCATGCAGAAAGAATGCAAAACAAAATGTAGAATGGAACAAAATGTACAAAAAAGATAAGATGCAGTAAAAAAAATAGACTTAGTATACCCAAACAAATTAGACAAAAGACAGACTATATAATTTAAAAACAAATATAGCATTCCACAGATTCAGGATTCGGCTTGACTCAGATTTGGCACACAAAAACACAAAAAAACTTATGTCCCCGGCAACGGGACCAATTTGATAAGCGGGTTTTTAGTCGTCTTACACGCCTCAAATAAATACTAAAGCTAACTATAGTATAGCTAACCCTAGGTTGATTCTCTCAAGGACACACTGTATTAAATTGTGACAAAGTGTAGAAATCAGAGTTTTATGCAAAAACGTCAAGTGTAGAATGCCAACTCGCTTTTGGAAAAGATTGATCCGATTTGGTCTTGGCAGAGACGAATCTGATACGGTCTCGGCTAAGGGCAAACTCGGATGCAATAGAGTCGGACTAACTCGATTTTGGATAGATGCGATGGAGTCGGACTAACTCGATCTCAAACTCTAGAAAGCAGAAAAGATGGGGGGTTTGTGTTTAAGTGCAGAAAATAAACTAAGTGCAGAAAATAAACTAACCAGGCTAAACTAATCTATACTACTGTACCAATCCAGAAATCAACACACAACAGGTTGCCATTCTTACTTAGAATTATACTCAGAATCAACCTTAGATTCTTACGACAATCACCGAATGTTTGTCCATTGCCAGACCGAGGATTTACACAATCGCTACCTCATCAGTTGATAGGGAGTATGTACTTGGTTGAATTTAGGTTTTCTACCTAATCAGATTATTAAACCAGTTCCAATCGGCCATAGTCTAACGTGATCTAGCCCTAACAATGTACAATCGCGGCAAAGTTAAAAGCAAATTAAAGCGCATGAATTATAATCAAGAGACAAAATTGCAAACCAATCACAATATTGAAAATAGAATTGAATACAAAGGTAGGAATTCAACATTCTCTAGAAAGCCCGCCTTCCACGACGATCACCTTGGAAGGACGGTAGTGGTGCACCAATGATGGCCAGACGTTGAGGTTTCCGTCCATTAGAGTGCGTTGGCTATACCGAGCGATCACCTCCGACAACTTCCATCTTCCCAAATCCTAGTCTTGTACCTCCTCGATCGAGACAAACACCTTACTAAAGCTTCGTGTACCACCGTGCTAGCTTGAAACGTCTACAGTGCTGACGATGCTAGGTCTAAAATTCCACTGTTTTTCCACACCCAAGATGTGGCTTGGCATGCTTTATTTATACGCAAGCTGGCTAAATCTAAATCTAATCCCACAAAATCATTGATTCCTTGATCCTAGCAGATTTCCTTCTCAGTTACCTGAATTACATATTTCCGTGATCCTAACAGATTACAAATTTGAATTACTGATTACAAATTTCTCAATCCTAGGAGATTACAGATTCCTTGATTCTAGCATAATCATATCTGCATTACAGATTCCTTAATTCTAGGAGAATCAAATATGCGTTACAGATTCCTTAATTTTAGCATAATCATATCTGCATTCAGATTCCTTAATTCTAGGAGAATCAAATCTATATTTCAGATTCCTTAATTTTAGCATAATCATATCTGCATTACAGATTCCTTAATTCTAGGAGAATCAAATCTGCATTTCAGATTCCTTAATTTTAGCATAATCATATATGCATTACATATTTCTTAATTCTAGGAGAATCAAATCTGCATTATAGATTCCTTAATTTTAGCATAATCATATTTGCATTCTTGCTGGAGTGATTTTGGCCACTGAAGTCGGCTTGGGCCAGGATGCTCCTTTTGGGCTGAAATGCTCCTTTTGGGTCGAGATGCTCCTTTTGGGCCGAGATGCTCTCGGCTTTCAAGCCTGCAAAACAAGTCCAATCTTTTATTAGTTAAAATCCTTATTTTAGTACAGATTTATGTTTTTCCTATTTCTAGGCCTGTAATTCGAATCTTAGCTAAGACAGGACTCTTAATCACTAAACAGTCTTAATAATACCCTTCTTAATCCCTTGTGAGGTGTATAAAATATGACTTATCAAGCTACGCGGGGACTATGAAGACAGGAAGACCAGGGCGAAAAACCCAGGGCACATAATGGATATTGCCGAACCTCTACTGCTATTTCATTAGTGGGGGCATCATATCCCCAGATTAAGTCGCAATAATAGAGGGTTAACTCTCATAGCTGCCATAATAGGTATACCTTCTGGCATAAGAGCTGGACAATTGGACAGTTGAAGCCTTATTGGACCTAGCCTCCTAATAAATGTAAATCAAATACGTGCATGTACATAGGCCTCAATGCCATCTACGAACAATTCAATAAAATATGCTATGTATTCATACAATTGCATTCCTTAGTATTTATTCTCCACTTGTTTTGCATCTCAAAATTCATTCATTCCATTCACTCAAAACCGTGCCAAAATCATACCTTTTTTTTCTTGCTTTCCAAATACGGTAAAATAAAATAGCCTAAACATGGAAACTACCCTTTGGATTGATAACGCGACCCTCACTCTTAACAACACTAGCAAATCTAGTAGGCAAGATGAGTGGGAAGACCCAGAGGAGGAAGCCTTGATTGAACTTGAAAGAATGATAGAATAGGAAAGACCGACACTCCAATCTAGAACCGAAGATCTAGAGGTTGTTAACCTTGGTGGAGGAGAAGAAACCAGGGAAATCTGGGTAGGGAAACAGATGCCCCGGGACTTGAGACAAAGGCTGGTTGAGCTCTTAAAGGAATATGCTGATATCTTTGCATGGTCATATCGGAACATGCCGAGTCTAGACACTGTCATCATCGAACATAGGCTACCCTTGATTCCTAACACGGTCCTAGTCCAACAACAGTTGAGAAGGATGAAGCCGGAGGTAGCCTTGAAAATTAAAGAGGGAGTAGAAAAGAAATGGAACATAGGCTTCTTGGCAGTAACGGAGTACCCCCAATGGGTGACCAACATAGTTCTAGTCCCCAAGAAAGATGGGAAGGTCTGCATGTGCGTTGATTACAGAGACCTCAACAGGGCAAGCCCTAAGGATAACTTCCCATTGCTCCACATTGACATGCTAGTGGACAACACTGCTCAACACGCCTTATATTCCTTCATGGACGATTTCTTCGGATACAATCAGATTTGGATGGCTCTAGAGGATAAGGAGAAGACCACCTTTATCACCACTTGAGGAACCTTCTGCTATAAGGTAATGTCGTTCAAACTCAAGAACGCTGGAGCGAAATGTTAGAGGGCTATGGTTACCCTCTTCCATGACATGATGCACAAAGAAGTCGAAGTCTATGTGGACGATATGATCGCCAAATCAAGAACGTCAGACCAACATCTAAATGACCTGCAAAAACTCTTTGAAAGGCTGCAAAAATACAAGCTCAGACTAAACTCCGCTAAGTGCACCTTCGGGGTCAAAAGTGGGAAGCTACTAGGGTTCATAGTCAATGAAAGGGGAACTGAAGTCGACCAGGATAAGGTCAAGGCCATCCAGGACATGCAGCCCCTAAAATGGAGACCGAAGTGAGAGGCTTCTTAGGGAGAGTCAATTACATAGCTAGGTTCATTTCCCAACTGATGGCCACCTGTAGCCCCATATTCAAGCTCCTCTAGAAAAATCAGAAGATAGAGTGGAATCAGGAATGGCAAGAGGCCTTCGAGAAAGTCAAACAATACTTGGAGACGCCTCCCGTTCTCGTCCCAATGGTACCCAAAAACCCTGATCCTCTACTTGTCAGTGCTGGAAGAGTCAATAGGTTGTATCTTGGGGTAGTGAGACACTTCGAGGAAAAAATAGGCCATCTACTATTTCAACAAGAAATTCACGGATTGCGAGCAAAGATACCCAACACTAGAACGAACTTGCTGTGCTCTAGTCTAGACCGTGAAGATACCCAAAATATTATTTATTTAATTATAAAATAATTAAACCACTTTTTAATAATAATTAGTAAAAAATATATTTACAACTAATAACAAAATAGAACAAAAACTAGGTGTTACACCTTTAGTAAAGGAAAAGAAAAAAACCCATGGTGTCTCCATACGTGAAAGTGAGAGGAGTCATAGTGAGAGCCCTAATAGTCCTTCTAGTGGGTCTCATAGGTCACATATGAGTGAGAGGTCTGGGAGGGAGAGGAGACATGAAAAGGAACCTACGAAAGAGAGAAGATATGAGGAAGAGCCTAGGAGAGCTATGAGGTATGAGGAAGAACCTAGGAGAGCTCCTTGGGATGTTTTGAAATGAAAAATTCTACCATTTTTGGGAGATGGAGATGTAGAGCCCTATCTAGAATGGGAGATGAAGGTAGACCAAGTCCTTGAGTGTTTTGATTATGACGAGTTAGTAAAAGTAAGGATGGTTATTTATAAGTTTGGAGGATATGCTCTTGTGTGGTGGAACAAATATATAAAAGAAGTAAGGGATGGTAGAAGAAGGCATATAGATACATGGCAAGATTTTAAGAGAGAGTTGAGAACTAGATTTGTGCCTGCTTCCTATGTTAAGGACTTGTATGATAATTTCAAAGAATATACCAAGGGTCCAAAAATATAAAGGAGTTATTTTAAAGAAATGGAAGTTGCTTTGATGAGAGCCACTGTGTTAGACTCACATGAGGCCACTATGGCTAGGTTTTTGCATGGCTTGAACAGGGAGCTACAAGATGTTGTACATTTGTACACTATACTTCTTTAGATCATTTAGTGCATTAAGCAACTAAAGTTGAGTCATAAATAAAGAGGTGTCTAGCCTCCAATAGATCCTACCTAAGTAGTTCTAGTTGAAAAGGTAAAGAAAAAGAGAGAGAAAGTCCAAGAAAGGATAAGAGTCATAAGAAGGGGAGTGTCCCTTCACATTGTCGAAAAGAGGAAGCTACCCCATCTGACCTTAGTTCTTCTAAGTCTAGTAGCATTAAGTGTTTTAACTACTTGAGTGAAGGGCACATTGCCACCTAATGCCTCAATAGAAGAACCATAGTCTTGAGAGAAGATGGTAATGTGGAGAGTGAGAGTTCCCATGAAGGCTTTTCTTCCTCTAGTAAGGTTGAATCTTCAAGTGATTCCTCTTATTGTGAGGGATCACCTCATGGTGAGAAGGTTAATGACTTTCCTAGTTAGTAAGGATAGTGACTCCAAAATGGAAAATGTATTTCATTTTAGGTTTTTTGTCATGGGAAAACTATGCTCCCTAATAATTGATGGAGGTAGTAGTGTAAATGTAGCTAGCCATATGCTAGTAGAAAAGTTGAGTCTCCCTATCTTAGTTCACCCAAGGCCTTGTAAGCTTCAGTGATTGAGTGAGAAAAGTGAAATGATAGTGGATTGACAAGTTTCCTTGGATTTTACCATAGGAAAATATAGTGATGAGATCCTTTGTGATGTGGTGTCCGTGGAGGCTACTTGCATCCTCTTAGGTAGGCCTTGGTAGTTTGATAGTGGAATGACCCATGATAAGGTTACAAATAGATTCTTCTTTGAACATGTAGGGCAAAAGGTAACCCTCAAGCCTTTATTTCCAAGAGAGGTGTGTGAGAATCAATTGAAAATGAAAAATAAAAGGAACAAAGTAAAAAAAAAAGAGAAACACGAAAAGGCTAAGAGAAAGAAAGTAGAAAAATACAGAGAAAAACTTGTGCATATATGAGATCATACTCAAGGACATCAATAAGGCATGAATAAAGAAGTCAACCCTGAACTTGAAGGACCTATGATTAGGGGAGGGTCAAGAGAATCCAAGAGGAGATCTGACTCAAGTTGAGCACACTTAAGGGCCAAGAGGAGATCCAAGAAGGGCTAGTTTTGTGTCACTTGTCCAGTTGCCATGTAGGCAATGTATAAAGCTGATTCCTTTTATTTTCATGTTATTTGAGGTACCTTTTGAGTAGGATATCTTAGCCTTAAAGCCCATTTAGGTCTTAGTTTCCTTGCTACTCAGATTTTAAATCGCTACTTGGTTACTAGTTTCCTTTCTATTTCAATTGCTAGGCCAAGAGGCTTGTTGCCTTGCGTTTTAGGTAGGTTGCCTTGGGCTTTCATTAATAGCTTAGCTTAATTAGGATTAGAGACCGTAAGTAGGATTCAATCAAGGGTATATATGCCTTTCTTGTAATTAGCTTAATCAATTTTTGAATGAAATTGAATTATGCTTTTCACTCTTTGAAAGCTTCCTCTCTACTCTTGTCTTAAGCAAGAAACCTCCATTCTTATCAAGCTTCCATGAATCTTGTGGTGAATCTCACTTCTCTTATATAATTCTCTTTGAATTAGTAGCGAGCAATTCCTTCTTCTCCATTTTATACATTTTCTTCTTCTTCATTCTAGTTTCCATTTTCGTTGCTAACTTTTGGATTCTACTTGAAGCTAGGTCTTGATTATGGATCCTTGGTTCATAAAAAACAAGAGTGTGAGTGAAAAAATGAGTGAAAAAATGGAGAAAAAGAGTGATATAAATGAGAGTTCTAAAGAAAAGAAAGAAGTGTGAAAAGCAAGAGTGTAGTGAGCAAGAGTAAGAGAGTTAAAGGGAAAGAAGTCTTGATGGTAAATAGGAAGGAGGTCAAAAGAGTACTTCTAGCAAGGAAAGAACCTTTATTTCTTTTTTGCATACTAATCTATGTGTTCATGTTTCCTCCCCTATGTCTATGATATGATCTTAATGGATTAGACAAGGATAGTCTTGAAAATAGGTGGAAGGGAACTTGACCTTAACACATGACTTGCTGATATAACCAAAGTTATCAAAGTGTGACCAAGTGAAGGGAACTTGACCTAACTGCGACCTGCCTAAGAACCAAAGTTATCAGAGAAAGTGTGACCTTAATCACGACCTATCGGTAGAACCAAAACTATAAAAAAAGTTCTTAATCCTAAGAACAAAGAAAAAGTTCTCACAAAAGAAAACACAAATTTTATTAAATTCCAAATTCTACCTTCTGATTGATTACAAGAGCTTGTTTATAGGCTTAGCTAAAGCAGAAGGTTAAATCCCATTAATATTTTAATTGGCATAAAACCTTAACCACTATAAAATCTCAATCTAAAATTTCAATCTAAAATCTCAACCACTATAATTCGATATAAAATCTCAACTCTTTATAACTCCCCATTATACTACCTACCATAATTATTATGCAAAATATATGTAAACGGATCCTAACTAACTACTTAGCCTAAATTACATGACAACAACTTTGGGCTTTATTTGTGTTCTTCAAGATGAGCTTCATTCTTCATCAATTGCAGTAAAGTGACCCATTTTTGGTGCAGTCTCTGACTCACTTTGCTCTAAACTTTATGTAATTTCCAAACTTAGGTCTGGCAGATTACTTCATTATTTTGGTTTAGGGCCTAGTCATGGGACCTCGAACGTCATTACAAATTATCTTTGACTTTGTTGATTGGGTCTCTATCATTTCCCTCCCTCTTCAAAAGGATTAGTCCTCGAATCAAAGTCCTCACCTATAACAAATAAAGACAAATCAACAACATTAAAGGTAGAACTTATATTACCATATGTGGTTGGTAAATCCAACTTGTAGAGGCGTTGTCATTAATCCTTGCTAAAACTTGAAAGGATCCATCTCCTCATGGTTTCAATTTGAAATTTCTTTGAATGAGAAACCTTTCTTTTAGCATTTGAACCCAAACCCAATCTCTAGGTTCAAAAGGTGACTTTAACACACCCTTTATTTGCTAGCCTTGAACATTGTTCATTCATCTTCTCAATGTTAGCTCGAACTTTGGCATGAAATTCTTTAACAAATTCTACATACCCTTTTCATCCAAGTTAGTATGCTCATTGTTTGGCAAAGTTAAGATATCCAAAGGAGTCAGTGGATTAAAACCATACACAATTTCAAAAGGGAATAAGAAGTAGAATGGATAGCTCTATTATATGCAAACTCAACATAGAATAAACATTTTCCCAATTTTTCAAATTCTTTTGAATGATTGCGTAACAAGGTAGCAAGAGTTCTATTCACAACTTCAGTTGCCCATCGGTTTGTGGGTGTGCAATGGTGGAAAACAAGAGCTTAGTTCCTAACTTATTCCACAAAGTCCTCCAAAATGACCTAGGAACCTAACATCTCTATCACTTACTATTATTCTTGGCAACCCATGTAATAAACTTCTTTAAAGAACAAATCAATAACATGTGTCGCATCATTGGTTTTAAAACATGCAATGAAATGTGCCATTTACTAAATCTATCCACAACAATAAATATACAATCTTTTCCACTATGAGATCTTGGCAACCTAATATAAAATCCATTGAAACATCAATCCAAGGTTGACTAGGCACAGGTAAAGGTGTATAGAAACCATAAGCATGACTTTAGATTTGGCTTGCTTACATGTAATGCATTGATTACAAAATAGATTGCACATCATGTTTCATATTAGGCCAATAAAAATGCTCACTCAGAATTTCTAGAGTCTTCTTTACTCCAAAATGTCCCATTAATCCTCACTACGAGTTTCTCTAACTAGCATTTCACGCAAGGAGCAAGTAGGCATACACAATTTATTTTTTCTTAAAAGAATCCATCATACCTATAATAGTCTCCAAAAGCATGTTTAATACAAAATTCCAAACCTGATGAAAATCAGAATCATTGATATACAAGTTCTTTATAATATCAAAACCAAGTAACTTAGTTTGCAAGAAGTAAGCAATGCATACCTTCTAGACAAGGCATCAGCCACAGTATTCTCCTTACCTTTCTTGTACTTGATCACATAAGGAAACATCTCTATGAACTCCAGGCACTTGACATGTCTCTTTTAAAGCTTACCTTGAGATTTTAAAACAAAGCATTAAACTCCTTGTCATATGTAGAATAGTTCAATGCAACCCCATTAGCTTCTCACTAAAATATGCAATTGGTTTAGATTCCTGCATCAATACAGCTTCTATTCCAACATCAAAGCATCACATTCAATTTCAAAAGTGTTACAAAATTAGGTAAACAAACCAAAGTGCATTGGTCAACTTATCATTTAACAAATTGAAAGCTTTCTCATGCATATCCCCACTTGAACACAACATCCTTTTAAAAAGCTCATTTAAAAGGTGCAGCAATAGAACTAAAATTCTTCATAAACCTCCTATAAAACTTGCTAAACCATGAAAACTTCTTACCTCGTTTGCATTCTTAGGTGTAGCTATTCTCTAATTGCCTTTTTACCTTTTCTTCATCCACACTTATCCCTTTGAGTTTACAATGATTTTATTGATGGCCTGACTGTCAATGCACATGCGCCCATTTTATTAATGGAACCAAGATAACAGGAACAGAACATGGACTAAGACTTTCCCTTTACAAAGCCCTTTTGTAGCAACTCATTCACTTGCTTTTGAATTCCTTTATTTCATAAATTTGTTCTATACGTCTATGTGGAATTGGACAACCAGGAATGAGATCAATTTGATGCTCAATACCTTTTAGAAGGTAATCCATGAGGCACTTCATCTGGAAAAACATTAGTGAATTCTTGTAAACAAAGAATTTCACAAAGGAAAAAGAAGGATGAAAATCGTTAGTAAATAAACATCCTTGTACAGAGTACAAGTAGTTTCTCTTTGCTAATAACACTCTCAACCTCTTTTTCTTTGCAAATGCACTCATTTTCTTACTTTTCTCTTCACTGCACTCAATTTCATGTTTTTCTTTCTTCTGTATTTTTACTCATATTTTCTTTTCTCTCTTCTTCTTGAATGTTAATCTCTTCTTCAACTTACACTTTTCTTATTTTCCTCATTTTTATTTGGTCTTCACATACTTTCTTTGGAAAAAATGGAGTAAGAGTAATTTTCAACTCATTGTAAATAAACGACAAACAATTAGTATACCACTTTGTGGGTCACCTTGATTTGAGTTGTCATGGGCGACCCAAAAGTATATGCCTGCCTCCATAAGAACCACATCACACAGTACTTCATCTTTGTAATTCTCAAAAGCAAAAGGCACTGAAACTTGTCAACCTTTACTTCTTCAATGTTACTAAACCATTTGCAGCTTATAAAGCCTAAGGTGTTGGCAGTTGCAAATTTATTTTTCTCCACTAGGATAGTATTAGCCACATTGGTACAACTTCCTCCATTTTGAATCATACTGCACACTTTTCCTTGAACAAGGCACCTCATATAGAAATATGCTCACGTGGCTCCACATCACCATCTTCCTTAGGTTGTATGCTAAGAGCACGCCTAGTATCAAGTACAACTCCATCTGAGTTCAGCAACTTCACGTCACTAGAATCCTCCAATGGTGGCATTTTATCATCCTGAGCTCTCACATTCTACTTGTCCATTATCCATCATAATCATTACTCTTTTATTTGGACATTGAGAAGCGATATGTTCAACTCCTTGACATGAAACACTTGATATCATATGATCTATAGGATGTATCAATGTCAATGTTACCTTTAGGAGGAGCATTTGAATATTTAGCAATCACATCTTCTTTAGGATTTGTAATAGTTGTACTTTTCTTCCAATTTGATCTCCATGAATAGCTGAAGATGAAGCAAATTTGGAAGAGCTTTTAGACTTAAATACTTCTCCACTTGGAATTGCTTTGTGCAATAAGTCCTCTATTCCATAATGCTGCAACTCCACCACATTAGCAATCTTTTTTCTTTAAACCTCCACAAATCTAGCCATAAAGTTGCCTCATGATTTTCCTTCACATGGCTCTAGTCTATTTCCATCTCATATAGTAATCCCCCACACTCCTTAGAACCTTGTGTCAAATTTTGCAATTTTTCTGTACAAGTCCCTAGTAATGACTTGGTACAAATCTCCTTCTCATGATATACTTCATATCTTCCACATGTACGAATAGGTCTTTCTCCATTTTTTATGCATATTAATCACAAACCGATCCCACCAAATACTAGCATAGTCAGTAAATTTAACAATTGTTAATCCTTTTACCTTTTTTCCTCCGAGTAGTTGTGGACAATCAAACACATGTTCAACTTTTCTCACCCACTCCAAGTACAATTCAGGATCATTTTCCTTGGAATGCATGGATTGTCATCTAATATTACCCAGTAATTGTCACGCCTGATTCACCTCTTTCTCCTTTCATTTTCATTATATCTTCCATTTGAATCTCTTCTTCTTCCTCAACATTAATTTCCACTTGTAGGCTCTATACCTGGTATAGGTTGTAAATCATCAACTTGGCATTTATAAGCTTTGAATTGTTCTTGAAAAACCTTCATTAAAAATTTAGAGATCAACATCCCATTCTCCTTCTTCTCCTCATGATTAAAATATTGCAAAAAATCAAGTATGAAGAAACAAAAAATCCTCACAAAATACTCTCATCAATTATGTTGTAATCATATTATCCTCAATTTGCCTTTTTTTGTCTACGTCCTCATGTACACTCAACTTTTCCTTATGAGCTCTTAAGTAACCTTTAAGAATGGTAGTGCCTTGACAAAAACAATAAGGATTTGGTAATTTGATAACTTTAGAGAACAAAATTAGCATGACAAGGAATTACGGATTGTTTTGGCAAATGCTGATAGAAATGAGTGTAGATACAAGGGAAAATATGATAGATTGCAAGCCTTTTTTGTTTATTATGTAAGGCAAAATAACAAATTGACTACTAGCCTTGTAACCCTCTTCTTTTTTTTGTCTGAATTTTTTCAGAAAACAAAACACACAATGAGAGCCAAAAGGAAGGATATTAAACAATGACAAACAAAGGAAGATGAATAAGCACCATGAAGAATCAGGATGACAAAGTAGGAGAAATATCAAAGAAAGAATAATTTTTTTTATAGCAAATTGAAAAGATAGCAGCCTTGAAAAGGATAGAGCGCTTTACAGTTGAGCTGGCTCTTGATGCCAAAATAATCTTCTGAGGCCATCTTGAAAGCAAGCAAAAGGAGGAACTTGACCCCCAGCATGACTTGCCAGTGACCAAAGTTAGTAAAGTGTATTACTAACGCAACCTGGCCGAGGTAGAACCAACATAAAGTTCTTTAACCTAAGAACAAAGGAAGGTGCTAATAAAAAACACAAATTTTATTGAAATCATAAATTTGTCTGTTAGATGGATTCTGAGTTTGTTATAGGCTTAACTAGACGTCACAAATTAATGCCCATTAATATTTTAATCGCATAAAATCTCATGGATTTAATGTCCATTAATATTTTAATTGGCATAAAATCCCATCTGCTAGATCTCCCTTTCTTCTTTATTTCATTGTGACCTTCCTACCACCCAATTATCAACTACCAACTATCAAAAAGTGATTTATGCAAAAACACATGTAAATAAATCTAAATTAACTACTTCCAAATTACATGACAATGACTTTAGTTTTTGTATATCAGATGAGAACACGTCTTATTGACTTGTAATAAAGTGACATTTTGGTAACCTCGGTTACTTTATAAACTTTCGTAATTTTAGGTCTGGCAAAAGGTAGCTTCATTATTTTAGTTTTGAGACTTGATGTTGAGACTCGCGTCAATAAATTATCTTTGAAGCTTTTGTTGGTTGGAGTATATCGAATATATATCTTGATCACTATATATTTTTTGTCCTTCATTTATTATACATAAAGGTCTTCTTTGGATATATATATATATATATATATATATATATATATATATATATATATATATATATATATACTATATATATATATATATATATCTTATATTGTTGGAGATATTATAGATATAAGAGTGAGATTATGATGGTAACTTTCGTTAAGAGGTTGATATCTAAATACCTCGTTGGAGATCATGATCATCATGGTTATCTACAATGAGTATCTTTATTTTCTATTATTATCTTTAAGTAGTCTTTACTATAAAAGGGAAGTTAGAAATTGTGTTATTCAATTTAATCAATACAAAGTTTCTTGCTTTCAATGTGAGTATTAGACTTTCGGATCTTGGGGCTCTGTTTTTAACTAATGAATTTCTACTGCTCCTTCAATGTCTCTTCTTTAAGCACCAGTAAGAACTGCAAGCCGAGGGAGTGTCAAGAAGTGTGCTGTCATTCCTAATTGCTCGATGATAATGAAAAGATAAAAGTCGTTATCTGGGAGCTAAAAGAACTTCAAATTTAAGCTTGGAATGAAAGAAAAGAGTTGCAACAAAGCTTAAGTAGTGAAAAGGCGAGAAGAAGTAAAATTCATTTACTAGTTCTGTTGGCCTATGGATCATCACCGATGAGTGCGACCTAAAATCTCATTTCCATTCCAATCTTAATAGCATGGTTGTACCATTATTATTTATAATTAAATGAAGATTGAAAAACCAAAATAAATTTACCTTTCTAATGCCAGCCTTTCAGGACATAGACAAATTGTCATTAACTTCCAAAGAACCAGGTATGGCTTCTGGCTTCTCAATGCCCTCACGCTCAGCACTGTTGAATTACAATAAACTTCGTCCAGATGCGTGAATAATATGGAAGTGACCGCACAATAAATTGGATAACAAGTACCATCTTAGAAGTGGATTCGAGCCTAGCTTTCAAACCTCAAAACAAGCTCAAGAGGCAGTTGCTCCCACAATATAACTCTTTTCAGACTCTATCTACAGTCAATATGTAGGACTTGGGTTTCTTTTAATAATATTTATTGGAAAAAGATGTGTTAAACAGAAGCTTTGAAACAACTAGAAAAGGAAATAAATAATATCAAATGAAGATATTCTCAGCTTAAAATTGCTGAAAATGAAGATAGGCAAGAACTTTGTCCTTTATGAGCGTAACATTGACTAGAATCTTTCTAATTTCCTTAGTTAGAGCATAAGGTCTGCTTGAGAGTGAGTGCAGATTAGTTTTAGTGCACCTAGGGTAAAAAGATAAAGTTAAAATTGCTTCTTGAGACAGAAGGTCTATTGGATGGCTGTGTATTAGATGATTTCTTAAACAATGATTCTTAAATGGTTTGCTCAAAACATTTTGATATTCTTTCTATTGGATGCTTTGTCTTAAAAATATTTTAAACATGAAATATGTGAAACACATAAATGTTAGTGATACAAGTGGATATTTGTGATGTAAAACCTTGAAAGATTGAATGCTCTTTTCAAAGTGTTCCAACAAATTTCACGTTCTACGTCAGACAAAAATGTTTGAAATGGTGTATGAAAATAAAAATTATTATTATTATTTCATAAGAATGACATTATTATTTCACATTTGAAAGTTAAATAACTAAATAAAATCTAAGATAACACATCAAAACAAATATCACTCACAAAATAAGGATTACAAATATAATTTACACAATTTACAAAAATGTATAATTATTTCGATTGATAAAATTCAAGTTTTCACAATTGTCAACTAAATCGATTATATAAAGGCTATAGTTGATTATAAACATGATCTAGAGGCAATAGTCGATTATAGACAATGATAATCAATTGTCTTGAATGATAATTAGCATTAAGTGTTTTATAGAAAGTTATAAAATAATTTTGTACTTAAATTTTGTACTAATTTCATTTTGATTCAATTTCTATACCTCAATATATCCAAACTTATTATACCTTGTACGAATATTCTGATTCAATTTTAGACATTACAAAATATTTAAAGGTTTAATTTATTTAATTTTTAAAAAATAACTTTTTAATTTTGTATTTAAAAATAATACTTTTTATTCTCATTTCTCAAGTTTCTCTACGTAAGTATTTAATCTTGGCTGAGATTTAAGTCTTACAAATTCATAATTCTAATATTATCTTCATTCCCCAATAAAATAGATCATGTTTTCAATGTTAACTACGAGGTAAAGGGTTTATCATTTCTTTTCTTTGAGTGTTCAATGAATCCTTTGATATCGCTAAGAGTTTATAGGTTGGTCCAGGTATTATATTTTTTGTGTTATTGAGTTGGGTTGTATTATGTTTGTGAACGTATTGGTTGGTATTTAGTATCTTGTATGGAGTTAAGATATATGTATGCTCACTTTCTAATATATTGCTTTCTTTATTTGAAAAAAATTGCGATTATTTTATATTTCTAAATTATATAAATGTATTTTTTGAAATGGAAAAAGGGATCTTTGGATTATATTATTTATTGTTAAGGTTAGGTATAATTTTGATTCTTTATACATTAGCAAGAGATTTATTTTGATTCTTTATCTTTTAAAAATTCATTTGTCAATTCTCAAATTTAGTCAGTATTTGTTATTTTGAAAAAATAAATCATATTTTATTGGAACACGTTTTAAACTACTTTTCCACTAGTTTTAAGGCGTGAAACTTGACTAACAATTGATTTATATGAAAGCTATGGGCTGATTAGTTCAAAATAAAAGGTAAATAACTTGTGATAAAATGCGTGTGAAACATGAGTTCATTGAGTATATGAAATAATCCTAATATGAAATTTGAATTTTCAATTGTTCATGGGACTTACTTTCATACAGTTTTATCTTGTTTATGTGGGTCTCTTTTGGTTTGAACATTACATGGTTTTATAGGTTTCATGTAAATAAATTTAATGAAACAAGTTTCACATGCCCGAATTAGTAAAAAAATCTAATTATATTTCCAAAATAAAAACAGAATCAATTTTAGGAAGAATAATATTGACTGAAATTTAATAATTAAAAATTAAGACAGATTTTTTAAAAAAATAAAGGACTAAATAAATTTTCTGATAAAATAAAGAATCAAAATTATAATTTTTTATTGTTATTCAATTTATACGAATAATTAAGCTAATATATAATTATTACTTTACAACTTGATCAATAAAATGTATAGATCTACATAACATTATTAAACGCTCCGTGTAAAAGACTTCTTCTCCAGTAATCAATCATAGTTGATATAATGCAGGATGAATCTCTAAAATATAAAAATGATGTAATCTTCTTTATTGAACAACTAAAACTTACAGCTTTATTAAATAATGAAAGAATCAAGTGAATGATTCAGCATGAACAGTTTTTTGTTAGGGTCAGAGCTCAGTTAAATGAATGAATAATTGCCTGTCCTTATCATTTGGGCGTAATACATAACT